>OX375878.1:71078915-71351415 GCA_947359465.1 Metellina segmentata
TATAAGTATTTGTAAACTAAAAGTCATCCAAGTCATCCATAATATAATAAAATAGTATCATAAGCATAGTTCATAAGCATAGATTATATGCAAATATTAGTATTCATATTTAGCTTAAATATTAAAATTACTTACTTATACGAAATGCACAATAAGGTTTTGTCTTCTAATTTCAGCAGTAAATTTTTGAAATCCAACTAATCGGTAACGACGATTATTTACAACTGTTTTTTAACCACTTTATACATTGCATTTTGAATTTATTTTTAGTGGTTCCACAACACACATAAGGACTAACTAACCACATCTATTGTTCGAAAGAATAACAGGATCACCTGTCCAATTATTATTAAATTGTAATAATAAATTTTAACGTAAATTAATAAATGCTCATTACACGTTTTGAAATATTCTTTCATCCAAATCGCTCGCCTTGATTTACTACGTTTCTTTTTTTGAAAAATCACTAAATATGCCGCATTGATTCTTCCTAACAAACTAGCATCATCTTCATCCATCTTGAAACTGAAGTGAGGCACGATTGTGGACAGGTGATGGTTATACCTCTAAGCGCATGAAATAAGGCATGCTTTGACGCATGTTGAATTGAACGTTGAAAGGCAAGTTGAAAATGAAAGCGCACGTGTGTGGAATACCTATTTAGCCCGACAGTTAGATACAATTTGGCAAGAAATTCCGCAGAACACCATTCGGGAACATTTTCACTCTATGCCACACCAGATGATAGTTTGCATCCAGGCCAGAGGTGTGAACCAACGCCTTATTGACATCCTCCCTTTGTAATGGTCAAACTCTGAAATAAATCATTGAATTGTTCTGAAATTTCAATCGTTTGTGTGTGTATGTATATTCTTAACATCCAATTTTTATCGCAATCGGACAACTCCTTCTTGGTGCGTCGGATTTTTTTGTTGTTGCAGAGAGTACTTTTAGCAAAACTCGTTAATAATTATTTTATTATTTTGATGAAAGGATAAAATAGGGATACAAAGCGTTCGTGTGTTTTTAATCTTTATTTTAATTACATCTTTATGTAATTCACGAAAATAGCAAGAAACGTGGAGATGGACGAATACGTTCCACAAACAGTGGTATACATTTTAAAACTTCAACTGGATTGTAGCAAAGTAATTTCAGCAAAATATTTTAACTGTATTTGTTCATTTATTGTATTCTTAGTGAAAATAAACAATTAAAAAATGTTTGTTTTTGTTTTTTCAATACATTTTAGCACTCTAAGCATCACGGGATTGCAAAGTAGTGTAGTATAGCTTTTACCCTCAGCACACATAATGAATAAATAACTCCATCTATTAAATGGATTGAAATGAATGTTAGGGTTTTATGGCGCAATGTCCAATCTATTGGATCGTGGAAGAGTCCCAGCAAATATTATTATGGCCAAGAACATTAAATCGGTTGTGTGTCATGTACTGGTGAATGAAGGTTACGAAAAAAATTTATGTTTATGAAAAATTCAGTGGTTTAAAGTTTAATTGTGTTCACAAATTTGTAAACAAAATAAATATCTAGACAAGCTTAGCCAATCTATTGGATCCTGGAAGAGTCCTAGCAAAACATTTTCTGGCCAAGAAGGTTAAAATCTCCTAGAGGTCATGCAGTGACGAATGAAAGTAACAAATACGATATATGTTCGTGAAAAATTCAGAGATTTCATTTTTAATTGTGTTCATATAAATTTGTACACAAAATTAATATCTACACAAGCTCTGTCAATCTTTTGGATCCTGGAAGAGACCTAGCAAAGTTTTTCTTGCCAAGAAGGTTAATATCGCTTAGACGTCATGCAGTAAAGAATAAAGATTTCGAAAAGGATACATGTTTGTGAAAAATTCAGAGGTTTAATGTTTAATTCTGTTTATGAATTCGTAAACAAAATAAATATCTAAGCAAGCTCTGCCAATCTATTGGATCCTGGAAGAGTCCTAGCAAAAATTATTCTGACCAAGAATGTTAAAATTGGTTCGACGTCAAGCAATGACGAATGAAAGTTACGAAAAGGATATACGTTTGTGAAAACAATCAGAGAATTAATGTTGGACAACGAAATTCTGTTCATAAATTTGCAGACAAAATGAGTATCTAAACATCATCATCCCGCAATTTAAAATAGGAAATGCTATGTTTACTAAATCAACGCAGGTGTGAATAAGTGATTGCTAATGTTGCAATAAATGTAACCATCTCAATTTGAATACACCAATCACGCATATTGATGCTTAAAATGCTTTAATTATTTCTTCTTATGGAACCAAATAGATCATACCATTATCTCATTGAGCTTAACAAGATTATTGTATTGAGACACAAGATATTGTTTTTACCTCACAACACACATAATGGCGAAATAACCACATTCTGTTGGTCAGGGAGGTCGACATTGGTTAAAAGTATAAGAAAGACTGAAAGCTACAGAACAGATCCAAGCTTCAGAGGGTAAACAAAAATTAAAATTTCGATCGAATATAAGCCCAAAGAAAGAACTTCCGGTAAAATCCGATGATTTTAGATTCAAATCTAATGAAGAAATGAGCTGGATGTAAGGAATCTTACAACAACCCATTTCAGAACACACATCAATTTAGATGTTTTTAAGCCACACGTCGTGGCTACCAAGAAAGAACTTCTGCCAACTTGAAACGACAGTCGTGGAAGATTGTGCTTTACCAACCCCTGGGAAGCATGAAATGATTGTTCTGACATAAAATCACAAGAAAAATATCGTCGACTTGCAAGTGACACGCACTAAGTCAAAAAACAAAGTTCTGTGAAAAGAAAGGGAAAAATTCTACTTTCTATTCTTTACTCGTTAAGTGTGTTTCTCAAGAAGAAATATAACCTTCACACACAGAAAAAGTGACTGATTGGACTTCACCAATGTACGGATCACCATATCCTGGCCTAGAGAAACTAAAAAATTCATATTTGAAAATTTTGATTTAGTGTATTTCACTTGTACATCGACAGTATATCATTCCCTCTTGAGAATAACGCTTAAAATATGCATTTGATTATGAAACTAATGTCAACTTTAGGAATATTGGGTTAACCCGAAAAGGACTAGTTTTGAAAAATTCGATCAGTATGAGAGCATTAGAGCTATAGCATGGGGTAATATATTCGATTTTAATAATAATAAAAAAAAAGAAACAAATAAAAGAAAATTTAAATACTATTCTATGATAACAAAATGGATTGGTAGGCAGTTTATTAATGTCGTATTGGAGAAACACAACGGGTCATTGACAACAGTCCGGGATCCATTTCCAAGGGAAAGATCCAAGGACGTCTCCTAAAATTGAATCACGGTCACAGATGACGTGGTCAATACATGAGCTCTCGCTCATATGATGTTTTTATACTTTGAAAAGTAATAGATGTAGGCTTTATGTCGTAGCAATGCTATCAAGTCTTCTATCACTAGCTTATGAAGAAGAATATTGTATTTTACACAATAAATATTTAGTTTCATGAAAATATACCCAACCGTTTGCGAGTAGTACAAGTACACACATATGGACAGATTGACACCAAACGCGGAAATCTTTAATTTTGCATTAGTATGTAGAACCACGAACTTGAAATTGGATAATAATGTTTCACTTCATCAAAACAAGCATGCCATTTTTATTTATGTGGATTTATTTTTTGATATACTGTAATTCTTAAGCATCACACGCAAAATCAACCACACAAAGGATTTTCTATGAAACTGCATGTAATTTTAAATAAAGAATCTTTTGAATTGAATTTTCTTGATAAGAACCCTAACCATGACGTTTCAACTATAGATATAATTCTCTTACGTGGCACGCAAAAAAGCTTTATTTGTTATCGCATTTTGGAAACACTGTACGATTGTTTGTTTACCACGAATCCTCGCGCCTCAATTGAATTTATAGCGTTATCGGATGAAATTTTATTGAAGAAAAAATAAATATTAGTCGTGCTGTTGCAGCTTAGAAACGACATGCTGGGTGTTCGATTTCCAAAGCAGCTCTCACATTTCAAGTCAAAATTTGCTCAAAGTTTTCATTTGAATTCCAAATTGTTCTAGTTCTGATTCCAGAGGTCCTGTATAATTTTTCAGTAGTACAACCAATTTATATTTGAAAAATATTTTTTTGGACCATCATATTTTGTAAACAATGTGTTCATAGATGCGAGCGAAGCGAGCATGATTCGCCCATCGAACCAATGAGGGTTGGCGAGCAAAAGCGAGCAGAGGGCGGGCACCCTAGTATATTAAAAAGTTCTTTGTTGCAGTTTCAGAAGATCAACGTTGCTTGTTTTACGAGTTGTAGCTATATTTAAGTACTTATTCTAAATATTAAAAATTCGTTGAAAACGGTTTTTTTTCATCAAAAAATTCTCTTAACACGAACTACCTTTCTCAGGAAAATGGCAATCGGTTATCTTTTTTTCATAGAAATTATAAAAATGACAAAAAGGTGTTACAAAAATTATTTTCCTTAGATTTTTATATGATGTTGACTTTTCTCTACGAAAGTGAAGTAATTATTCTTATCACTTTTTCAACAGTTAAACAATTCAACTCAAGTAAGCTTGGGTAATTCTGCTAATTGGATATAAGAATCAACACCATTAAGCATAAGAAATTCTTACATTTTTTGACTAATTTTAATCTATTTGGAATATGATATGTATATGTGAATACTTATATCGATTATAAAGAGATTTAAATAAGATATAAAAAGTGAATAACGCAACTGCCATCAATTGTTATAAGTAGACATATCAGCACAGATGCAGTGGGAGCGCCTTCTAGTTTAATTAAATGCAATTAATTTTAATACTTAATTTAATTTGTTCAAAAGAACCTTTTCACTGAGGCTTACGTCTAGGAAACGAAAGCACAGATGTAAAAAAAGTTGACGAAGACTGCATTAATTATTATCAAGTTATACCTCTAATACATTTTACGTGAATTTTTTCTATTTGTCTTCGTACGATGCCTTGTAAAGCAGTATCATAGTGTGAATGATGGAGCTATGGAATAATAGAAATAATTCATTTTTAATATGATCATGCACTGTACAAAGAAATGGAAATTAAATTAAATATTTAAAATAATTTATTTTATTTCCGTTTCTCCGAATAAAACTCTAGAGAGATCAAATTCTTATGAGATACCTTTCTCTTCATACTCTTACACTATACCTTCTAAAAGTAGCACATAAATTGCTGAATTATTTAGAGATTTACATTCAATCATATTTTTTTATTTGCTTTTCATTACATGTCATCCGAAACTAGTTGAGCGTTAATGGCATTGAATACGTTTACCTTCCAATCCGATTTTAACTGTAGAAGAATTTTACACGAATATACGACCACAAATTTGGTTTTAGCACTTAAAAGTACTTAAATATTCAAGTAAAATTAGAGTAAAGCTAGTTGAAATGAATAAATACTCCAGGCATTCATATCTTATCAAAGCCTATAATAAATAATTATTAACACATTAATTTGTAATATATATTGAAATATAATCTTATTATATATTCAGTTAAGAGAGAATATTACAACTATAACCACAATAAAAGATTTTAATGCTTGAATATATATCCCTTTTCAGAATTATATTTTTCACGTTTTTAAGTGAGATCTAATCAAAGTATAAAGGATATCTTTTTTGTTTTGTATTTCATATTAAAATGAATTATTATCTAAAATATGAAATAATATTTTTGTACTTTACAATTTTAATAAGTCAACATAATTTTTCAAGGAAATGGAACTGAGCCTTGTTTACTCTTACCCATTTATTTTAAATTTAAATGGCATAAGAAAATACTTTAATTTTACCCGTAAATGTACTACAATGTAAACGGAAATCATACATTTGATACAACAATGATCCAACTCAAAGTAAAATTATCTCGAGTTTCTATCGTTTTATAATAATAATGATGACGAATGTTTCTTAATAAAAATGATTCATAAGTGTTTACTAAAGATTGTTCCCAAACAAAAAGTTCAAAATGAAGATATGGAAAATATAGTAGAATGCACGTTGCTTTAAATCATTTGTGAAATCTGAAAGAAATCTGCAATGCAGGTAGAGTTTAATGGAAGTATTTCGAATAGAGAAAGTCAAAAGCTAATGAAGTAAGAGATCATCTGGACGAACACCACCTACAGAGGACGTTCTATTTCACCTGTTCTTATCAAGTGTCGTCAAGTAAAGCGAGCGACGAAAGAACAGCATCTGGTGTCAAACAATAAACAATCAGATTATATTCGACGTTCTGAAAATCCAAGCGAATTGTTTATCCTCTTTTTCTGGTAAAATTATTTTACATGCAGACCGAATTTTCGAGTGACCCTTAAAGGTACCCGAGCAAACTAGAGTTTCTAACGATGGCCACAATACATTTACTGATTAAGATATTCTTTCTTTATATTATGAAACAGAAAATGAACTACTTTTTATTTTTATCCTTAAATTTCATTTATTGTCTAATTTGAAGTTGATTGTTCTGGAGAATTGTGCAATTCTAACAACTCCCTGTACGTCTTTGAATTTTTGTTCATCCAAATAAAAAAGTTTTCAAAAACCAAATTTCTTGCAATTTTTTAAAATTATAGAACTAAATATGTACTAATCGATCTCATAAATCGGATTCTCAATTTTAAATTTTATCAATTTCAATTTATATTCAATTTTTCAATCTCTTAATTTTAGAAATATGCATCTTGTTGTTTAACAATATGTCTTAAATCATAAATTCCAATTTCTTGCTTTCACTCAACTTTTATTTTTTCAATAATTTATTTTTTTAATATTTTTTCCAAGCAGTTTGTCTATTTGTGAACCTTACGCAACCAAACCAATCAACGTTTTTTGATTTTGAAGTATTTGCATTAGGTTCCATTCTGTTTGTCAAAAAAATGTAAAAATGTAAAAAACGTAATACGAGTGAAATGATATTTTTTCGGGGATCATAAATTTTAACAAAAAAAAATGTTTGTTTCAGTAATTTATTGAATAAGAAATAAGGTTGAATGAGAAAGAGAAAGTCAAATGAAAGTGCTTTTTGTAGGACTAGACATGTGGGTAAACAAAACTTAGACTGATACTGAAGACATCTTAGAAGATACCATATAATTTTATTAGTAAAATCAAATAGATTTTTCTGAGATACTCCAAGAGTATTTTATGTTTTCTAAGCTTAAAATAGTCATCTATTATGGAAGTATTATTTAAATATATTCTTTTAGTATATTTCCATAAGAATAAATATTTTAACAAATGACTTTAAAATTTCTTTACATGAATTTGAAAAGGGTATAGTTTTATCGTCGACGAGCAAAGCGTTCCTTTTCTATCAAAAGTAAAACCAACGTATGTCCCTATTTTGTTATCCCATTTAATTCAAAACTACATGGTTGGAAAATGTTTTTTTACAGACATTCGTAAAATCGACCGTTGCTGAGTACTCACGATGTGAAGTCGTCGAAGACAATCTTTCTATCATTAGATACAATCAAACTTGGAATGTGTCTACTATAAAATATATGTGCCACCATATATAAAACCATATATATACCTCTGAAATGCATTAAATAACATTCTAAGACCTTATCCCGATATCTCGGGAGGGTCACAGATCCTCTGTTGAAAAAGTGTAGGGGTGTACGTCCATCTATCATAATTCCATCCCACACCTGCACTGCCAAAACGGTATATACACTCTATAACAAAAAAAAATCGACGCACCAAGAAGGAATCAACCGATTGCTTCGAAATTTCGTATGCAAAAATGTTTTGACCAAATATGCAAATGATTAAAATTTGGTGTCCAATGAATGAATAGTGCGATCTCCTGCGCATCGGAACTGCGCATCCAGCAGATGTATATAAGGAGTTGTTCTTGAACTGTTGTTAAAATTTTCTGCTGCATTGCGATTTAGGATACCTTTCAACGACTGAAATATGCCTCGCCGCAGGATTCGAGCTCATTACGAGCAAATTTCAGAGTTTGAAAGAGGTCGTATCATTGGATTGAAAGAGGCAGGTTGGGCAAATCGGAGAATCGCTCGTCATGTGAGTCGAAGCGATGCGGCGATTAGAAGATGCTGGCAAGAGTGGGTGAACAATGGCAGATTTCAGCGTCATGATGGTAGCGGTCGACGTAGGGCCACAACAGATCGCGAGGACAGAGTGATTGTCAGATCAGCTGTCACAGCGCCAGATTCATTGCTATCAACCATCAGTCGTGCGACCCACACACTAGTGTCCACCATGACCATTCACAGACGGCTGAGAGAGCGAAATCTACGCTCGTACCGACCGTTACGCCACCTGCCACTCACGCCTGCACACTATCGAGCCAGATTACAGTGGTGCTTGGCTCTATCAGGCTGGAATGATGCTGACTGGGGACGTATAGTCTTAAGTGACGAATCACGCTTCCAACTGTGTCTTGACGATCATCGAAGACGTTTCTGGAGACGCCCAGGGTAGCGTGCCGTTCCTGCTTTCACTATTGCACACCACACGGGCCCTCAACAAGGAGTTATGGTCTGGGTTGCCATTTACCTTGATAGCCGGACCCCTTTGGTCGTCATTAGAGGTACACTTACTGCACAGCGGTACGTTGACGACATTCTGAGACCTGTTTTGTAGCGTTCCTTTCGCAGTACCCTGGGCTTATTTTTCAGAGAGACAATGCCAGACCACATACGGCACGTGTTGCTATGAACTGTCTTCAAGCTTGTCAAACACTTCCTTGGTCAGCCAGATCACCAGATCTCCCATCGAACATGTCTGGGATATGATGGGAAGGTGACTGCATCCGGTAGGGAATGTTGATGACGTAGTCCGACAGTTGGAACAAATTTGGCAAGAAATACCGCAGGAGACCATCCGGGAGCTTTATCGGTCTATGCCACGCCATGTGGCAGCTTGCATCCAGGCTAGAGGCGGGTATGGTCTAGCCTGGACGTACACCCCTACACTTTTTCAACAGAGGATCTGTGACCCTCCCGAGATATCGGGATAAGGTCTTAGAATGTTATGTAATGCATTTCAGAGGTGTATATGGATCTGATTGTTTATTTATGGACGATAATGCTCGTCCGCATCGAGCAAACTTCGTTGACGAATTCCTTGAAAATGAAACCATTGAGCGAATACCGAGGCCAGCAAAATCTCCTGATCTGAACCCGATAGAGAATTTATGGGATTGCCTTGGAAAAAGCAGTTGCGCTATGACATCCTTCTTCTAGAGACATAAATGCCCTAGAGACCGTATTGCAGGAGGAATGGAACTTAATTCTCCAAACTGTGGTTAACAACATTATTGCCAGCAAGAAATCACGACGTTGTGATATACGTGTACAAGTCAGGAGCCATCATATTCGATGTTAAATTCATAAGCGCTAATTTTTTTCTGAGTTATTCTTTTTTTATGAACTCTCCTTGTCACATATTATTGCAATTTTTATCTTTCCATGCTACATTTTTAAATCATAAGCAGTTTTATATCATATACCGTTTTATATTCTTAAAATTTTTCCCTTGTATTCATGTCTTATGATATTATGTCTCATTTCGGCGACATTCATAAAAATATAGTTCGCAGATACTGAGAAATCCATGATTCTGTGCATTTTAAGATAATTTTGTACAGCAGTGTAGTATCCCTCAGTGATTTTATTCACACTAGGAATGTAACACTTTAAGTTTGCTCTACTCTTCAAATAACGATTTTGGGTCAAAACATGGAAATCTGTGGTCTAAATGTCTATGTGTATGATGGAAAGTTTGTATTTTTAGGAATCGTTCCTTTTACTTGTAGGTGCACTTTAAATCTGTCGCGGCTTCAACGTTTGCGTGGTGTGAAAATTACAGGTGTGATGTTCACCTCTTCATCTGACAGTGCTTCAAAATAACGAGGTGTTGTCCTTGGTACTTTCCCTTCGTAATTGATCTCCAACCATAAGCAATAGCCCGTTATGTTGCTTCGTTGCAACGTTCATAAACTAACTACCTACTTTTCAATTGTTTCAAGAAAACACACAAGTCTAGATTTTTACCCATACAGTTTCCTTTAGCATTCTTTACATACATACATTATTAAGTATGATTTGGATTTCATATCAATTGCATTTACTTTGATATTTTTTGTAACTAACAACCAAAAATATTTTAAATTGAGTCATACCTTGAATTCACAAACTTAATTTTTGCAGTTATCGCAATTTTATAGATATGATAAGGGTTATTCGAGTTATTGCTGTCAACTACCAAATACTGCGAAAGCGAATGCCCCATGAATGTACCTGATAAGACAAGGCAAGAGACAGCCGAGGCCTTCTGCTTGATAACAAGACATGACAGTATTACTGCTCATTTGCATTGCTTATATATGTCCACTGGGCCTTGTTTCCCTCTCTGATTCCGGAGAAGTAATGGACAGAAACCACCTGTTTCGTGATAAGAGGTACCATGGATTTTCTAGAGTTATTTAGAAACGAGAGAACTTTTAGGATTAAGACTCTGGCCTTTTCTTTGTTTCGCTTCGTCATTTCTCGGAGTTCGCTATATTAACCGTTTACCTATTTACTTATGTTTACTTCATTGTTCGGGGTTTTTGTGCGTTATTCCAAACTTTCTTTTATTATGATTGAGCACTGGCCATCGGAAAAAAAAAGAGAGTTTAAACTGAGATTTGAAAACTATATTTCTGATTTCTGGCTACTTCTCTATTCTGGGGTCTAAAGGTCGGCCTTGGGAAAAGGCCAATTTGGTAATATTTTGTTTTCTATTTCCATTACCTGCCATTGGGAATACAGAACACTGCTTTCGATCGCAAAGTTTCGGCATTTCGCACTGTGTTGTAACATCAAGTAATTCGAGCATCTGTTTTTTCAGAAAGTTTGTCATGGTGAGATTCATAGAGAATTACCGGACTTCATTGTCCCAAGAGACTCATTTTCATATTGTATATGTAGTATAACATAATATGATGGCTTGGATATAATTACTGTATAGATGTAACAATGTAAAGATGCAATAATGTATAGATGTAACAATGTATATATGTAACAATGTACAGATGTAATAATGAATAGATATAACAATGTGCAGGTGTAATATATATATATATATATATATATATATATATATATATATATATATATATATATATATATATATATATATATATATATATATATACTAGCAAAATACCCGACCTTACTCGGTTTGAATTCGTTTACTCTAGATTGAAGAGATAATCAAAATATATAATGACTTACGTTTTTTGTAGAATAAAAATTTATTTTAACACCTTTCGCCATCTTTATATTTTCTACAACTTACTTTGGACACAAATCCTACACATGCATATCCATTCATGTAATACATTTCACATACATCGCACAATTGCTGTATGACAAAGCTACAAAAAGACGAAAGGTGATACTAAGGTTACTACTATAAAAGACGATTTATAGGAAGATTTGGAATTCCCTTTCTTAAGTTATTTTCATGTGCAACTCAATTAATTAAAATTACGATTTACGGCGAGTGCTCTCGCACTCATAGTCAACAAAACAATATTTTTTTACTTGTGGCACTCTTGCCTCCGGTATGCGACATTGTGAAATTTTGCAATCTTCTCCTGTCATTATTACAACGAATTTTTTAATGTTGGAAAAAGTTCTAGTTTGGATTTTTAAACATTATTATTATTTCAATAACGACATTATTCTTTAAATAACGGCATTATTGTTTAAATAACGGCATTATTCTTTAAATAACGGCATTATTCTTTAAATAACGTCATTATTCTTTCAATAATGGCATGACTACACTTAAAATTTACTGAAAATTTATACTGACTTACCTAACATTTTCAAGTCTAATAATTTGTGGTGCTGTTGGGTGTGATGAGAAGGAAAACACATTTATTAAAATAATAAATATTTAATACAGGAAACAGCGAAGTAAAACAAAATAAAAGATGTCGCACAAAAATTGTTCTAAAGATATTAATTTGTGATTCAATTTTATCTCTTGATCTCGCACAATTGCCACAACTTACAACTAAAAGTGTACAAAATTTAGAAACGTGAAATTAATTCAGAGCGAAAGAACCAGAAAAAATATCACTGCTCGCGCGATTGTGTTCATTCTCGTTACATTGAAAAATATCGTCTGTCCCAAATATTCCGAAATCGTTTTCATTGCGCAAAGAATAAAAATAAGACTCGAAATAAATGACGTATCAGAGATGAAATTCCATTAAAAAAAAATAATTTTTTGAAGAATAATTACTTTTTCAGCAGTACTGGTAAAGCAATCGAATTAATCGTAATATTCAATAGACATTCCAATTTTTACAAAACTACCAAATTATGGGATTTAAGTATACTTACTCAGGTGTTTTAGCATGAAACTCGTCTAAATATAATAATAAAGAAATGTTTAATATTGCATTCACTATATTAATAGATAATGTATAAAATAAAATACACTGCAATCAAATATCTGGAATACAATTCATGTGATGCTTACACAAACACACAAACACAAAATCGAGCATAGAACAGAAAGACGGACAGACAGACTTTCGCAACCAATTCTACTCACTAAATCAAGATAAGTACTCACTGTATGCAAATTTCCATGAAAATATCTTAAACCGCGTGGACGTGTATAGGGCACAACATACAGACAGACGGACAAACAGACAGACAGACACCAAACGAGAAACGGGCGGATTCGGCATCAGAAGGGTCCAAAACGGATAGAAAACTTGAAATGGGTCGAAAATATTGAATGTACAAACAAACACTCCATTCTTATTTATATAGATAACAATGTACAGATGTAATAATGTATAGATGCCACAATGTACTGATGTAATAACGTATAGATGTAACAATTTACATATGTAATAATGTATAGATAATCATCAGGCTGAATCATGGAAGTAGGAAATATAAGGAAGAGCCTTAACAATGTTTCGCTACCAGTTTAACTGAAGCCGATATTTCTATGGTTTAAGGCACCAAGATGGCGGCCGCGCATGCGCTGCTAAAAACTTTTTACAAGGCGCAATTTTTTGGCTATATTTTGATTTTTAAATGATAATTTAAGTATGATAAAAAGAATTTACTACCTTTCTCCCGTTTGCTTTTAAATATTGTGATTGAATATGCTATAATATAATTACAATAAAGAAACAGAAAACTATCAATGCTAGTTTTATTGTTGTTTTTTGTTTATCATTGACATGCATAATGTTTTAAAACAGCTTTTAAATTGGTAAAAACTCAACGATTAGTAAAATTATAGGTATCCTACAAATACCATTTCTCAGTAATGTTTTAATTTAGATTAGCTGATCCCACACATAGCTTCTCCCTTCTAGTGCCTAGTAGTCTAGTGCTACTCTGTATCTCTCATTTCTGTTTTTTATAAATTGTATCCAAATTGGTTTCCACAATTAGGCATTGAAATTCATTTTATTGATTTCCTGCATACATTGAAATACACGCACTTTTGGCCCAATCATCCATTCTAAATATTTATCTTTTTGTGGTATTTTACTTCTTATTATGCACCGCATTATGATTATGCACTGCTTATCCATGCATTTCTATGTTCTGGGTCTTTTAGAAACCTGAAATTAAAATTATTTTCGAAACAATGAATTTATAGATGCATTGAAACCTATGTATATTGATCCTGTCTAGTGACAAACCTGTTTAACCATATGTTTTCCAAATCCCAGCTGTATTACAGGTTTTACTGTTTATCTTAGACTATTAAAACAAAAATTTATAAACATAAACTAATTTAATCTAAAAAAACCACGAAATCAAACTTCTTTACAATTACTTACTTTGATAATAGAAACAAACATGCTTGATAAATTGAAGACTGATTATTCAATATATTATGTCTGTCCACACAAATTCACCCATAGAAATAATTTTTATTATAAATTCTTTCTAAAATCGCAATACATGCAAATACAGTAAAACCTAGGACTGCAAGCTTAAATTGTATGTGCTCATAATCGTAACCATTGGCTCAAGAGATGCGTGTTTTGAAGAACTTCATATAGTTACAATGTTTAAAGTATTTGCTTGTCTTCCAAAAAACTCATTAACAAGTTGCTCGCAGTCCAAGGTTTCAATAGCGTTCAAGCAGTTACTTAGTTGCTGAAAGTAAAATAACTTAACCAACAAAAAAGTGCGTTTTAGAAAACCAAAAGTAATGTTTATAATTCGAATTTTATAACTGTTAGCTTGAGCTGTTTCATTCTAAATCATGTTACATGAGGTAATATTTTCACCCATGTACTAAAAATACCGCTACTATTTATTTGACTGCAATACTTTTTCATTAAATAAAAGTTAAACTTTCTTAAAATGCTGTTTCTAACTCTTATTACAACTGGTAGGTTGAAAAATCAAAATCGTACAATTCTGTTAATTAATAAATAAAATTAATAATATCTTTGGATAAATCAGTCAACTTTTCGAAATAATTCTTTAAGTGTTCATAAATACGTCTAATTTTGAATATAATGCTGCTTGAACACCTAGAAGTTATAGGTCAAAAGCTATCAGCCTAAAGATACATCAAATTAAATTTACCCATGAAACGATATCCCAGAGATCTTCTTTGTATTTCGGTTTGTACTACCGTAGCCGACACAAGACGTCATACTCAAATCAAAACTAAGAAAATGGTGCGAATTATTTGGTTAAAATCGTCAATAAAAAACTATGGAAGTTCAAAAACGGTATAACACGTTGATTAACATGCACGAGCATAATGTTTTTAAAGCACCAAGATGAAGCGCGGTTATGGTTTTGGCTTCAACAGTTCAAAGTAAAGGCACTTCCATTTTCTTTCCTATTTCCATGGGCTGAATACGCATTTTTACAAGTCGAAGATATAAAATTATTTTTGTATATTTAATTAATTTGGAGCGCACGCACCATCTTTGAAAGGAAAAATGAATCAAAAGAGGAAATGTAGATTGTATAAACGCTATTTATTCTAAAAGTTCGTTCCAAAAATCAGACAGACACCTTATTTGAATTGGAGATTAAATTTGTTCAATATTTTCACTCTTTTTAAGAAAATCTTGCAATTCCACATAAAAGCCAACATTAAACTAGAAAAGTCCTGTACTAAATCAAGCTATTTCTGTACTTAAAAATGTTCTATGTGAATCCTAAATTGCTCACGATTCAATGAATCAACTTCTACCGAAAAGCAAACTCCAAAACCACACACGCTTCACCAAACCGATAAGCATTTCACCGAACGTACAATTTCAACCGCCCCATTCCTCAAAATGTACGACGCTTTTTTTTCCAACAGATTCAACAGGGAGAAATAACTCTTTCCCCGTTTCCACAAATTCCCTAAAAGACTTTCCACCAGCTTCATGAACACAGCGATAAAAACCAAAAAAGGCTTTCAGTGTGGAACATTCCGCATAACGTACTTCTCTATCAGGAGGAACTCTAAAAGGACGGATGCCAGGCGCTCGAACGAATAAATCTACATCGAAATATGAACGAATATTCCGTCCTTGCAAAAGGAGGATTGGTTTCATACTTTTATTCCACCATTCCTCTCCCGCACTTTCAGCAGTCGTTGAAAAGTTTAATTGGCCGAAGGCGCTTTTCATTGGTTTTTGAAGTGTCGGAGATGGATCGCCTCGCTCTCTTTCTGCCACGGAAAGTGGCGATATTATGTGCCATTAGAAAGCATGGCGATGGATGGTAACGATGGAAAGTGGACGGTACACCACCGGGAGCAATGCGCCAAATGACATATCGATCCTCTTTAACCAACTCCGTGGCACTGCTTCTTCTACAGGTGGAGGAATGAAGGGTTTCGGTGCCGTTTCTAATATCCCAGGCTTCGTCGTTATGCGGGGTGTTAATTTCTCCCGGGAACTTTGACTAATGAGCTCCATTACGTTGCATAATCATCCGGAAAAGGCGAAAAGAAACCCACTGAGGTAGTGGGGGAAGGAATCGGAATACATTTGTCTTGCGCGAAACTTCAGTAGTGGAATCTTTTGTTTTTGAATTGGTCTGTCTTGTTATTCGGGGTGAAAATGTAAATTTCAGCTCTAGAGTAACACGGGTTTCCGTTACCTAGAAGTGAATTAAACACACATCGATTGGACTGTTCACTGTGATAGGTTTAGTGTACAGCATCCTAATTCCATTTAAAATGTAATTTGTTTAAATTCAGAAGAGTTCGTTGTTTTTCTACATTCTTCTACGCTGGTTTGTATTTTGCTTTGTATTTATATTCGCTTTTGAAAGTCCGGGTTGATGTTTCGTATAGTACGATTGTAGTTGCGGGAAAAAGCAGTAGAAATACCTCGCTGAAAATCTTGAAAATGTACCATGGCATCAATTTGCGATAATATAATTTAGTAAAATAATATTGTTGCCTTTCAACTGTACACACACAGTGGCACAAATTTTCATGTGGCTTTATTTAGAAGAGGTAAATTCGCATACGCTCCAAGGGATTGACTCATTGATTGGAGTGTTCACTTAGAATTCTGTTGTGCTGGGTTCAGTGTACAGCTTCCTAATCTAATTTGAAATGCAATTTGTTTAAATTCTAAAGAGTTCGTAGTTTTCTTTCGATATTCTACCTTATTATGTATTTTTATTCTGTATTCGTATTGGCTCCAGAAAGTTTTAAATCTTTTTTCGTGTAAAATACATCTACAGATGATAGTATGAAAGATTCCGATGAAATACATTAGAAATTCTAGGCTGAAATTACTGAAATGCATCCTGATATCAATATGGAATCAAATACAGCGATACCCAGATTGCCTTGACGTTATATGAAGGACAAACGTTCTTTTACACTACATTTATCTTTACATGATTTGCATTTCTTATAGCATTATGTATTCGTATGCCCACAATTCTTATATATTTCGGGTAATCCGGACACTTCTCACGTCCTTGAAATTTCGTGAAATGTATCTTTGCAGGATTTGCATCCCTTATTGCATTATGTATTCCCATGCTTATAATTGCCGTTTCGCATCCATTACTGATAAGAAAAATTTCGTATCCACTACTGAAGAGAAATCAATTGGAGTAATGGGAGCACGAATCATAATACATTTGCCTTCCGCGAAGTTTTCGCATTCAAACCTTTAGTTTTTGAAATGGTCTAGCTTGTAATGGGATACGGGGTGAAAATGTAAATTTCGACTGTCGAGAAACATGAGTTTCCTAGTAACGTAACCTAGAAATGAATTAACAGGCATTGATTGGACTGTTCGCTTAGAATTCCGTTCCACTAGGTCGTGTACAGCATCCTAATCAAATTTGGAATGGAATTTGCTCAAATTCAGAAGAGTTCGTTGTCTTTCATCGTTATTACACCTTGGTTTCTATTTTTATTTCGTATTATTATTAGCTTTTGAGGAACAGCTACACTCTACGTTTATGAGTGATGGCAACGGTCTTGGCGATTTTTTTGGCGAACTTCTAAAGTCGCCAAGGAAATAATTATTTCCTAACTCTTTTTCTGTCACAAATTGTTTTTCTTTTTACAACATACTTTTTAAACACATTTCAGAACGTTTTAAAAAGTATATTTTTTTAAAAGTTTCACAAAAAATAGAAACTTAAGCACATATCAAAACATATTTGTGAGCCAGCAGAGAAACTAAGTTACGAATGTTGGGTAAGAATACCCTGAAACTTATCAATTACACTAAATACAGTGGGCATGTTGAAAAAGAAAAAGATTTACAAAAGAAAAAAAAAGAAATAATACAACCTGATAACGTCAGAATTCTTTCGAAAAAAAATAATGAAAACGAAAATGGTTAAAAAAAAACTCTTAATGCTTTCGTGTGAAAACTATTATAATAAAATAAAAATTCCACAACTGTCAAAATACAAACAAATGGACCAATGATATTTAAAAGGACCAATGCAATCAAATGATATTTTAAAAACAAAATAACCAATGGGAGGAAAGAAAATATTTCAAACGAATCAATGAAATCAAACGATTTTAACGGAGTTTGGAAGAACTTTCTAGAATATTCAAAATAAAAATTGAAATTTTCCCTTTGCCGAGGTTGCCATGAAAAGCACAACAACCGTAACGATAGATGGGTTGCCTTAATTTATCGTAACTCGCTACTAGAAGTGCAACAAAAAAAAATTGCCAAGCCGTTGCCATCGCTCATGAACGTAGAGTGTAGCTGTACCGCTTTCGAAAACCTCGATTTGTATTTCGAGTGTAAAAACACATCTTCAGCCGAGAAACACAACTTAAATAATCCGCTGAAAATCGTCTCGTAATTCGCACCCTGGCGTCAATAAAAAATGGTATAATTAAGTCATATAGCGACGACCAGATTGCTATAGTTGTATAATAGAGATAAACTTTCTTTTGCAATGAGACTTTCTTTCCCAGTGGTTTCGATGCCGTTTCTAATATCCTGCACCTCATTGATATGCGGGTGTTAATTTCTCTCGGGAACTTTTACTAATCAGTTCTATTACAGCATATAATCTCCAAGAAAAGGCGAAAAGAAACCGGGAAAATGAGGTAGTGGAAGCAGGATTCGGAATACGTCTGGAACTTTGGTATTTTAACTTTTTATTTTTGATTTGGCCTAGCATGTAATGGGATACGAGGTGGAAATGGAAATTTCAGCGGTAGAGTGATACAAGGTTTCTTGTGATGTTACTTAGAAGCGAATTTGCATACGCTGCAAGAGATTGGCAAGCATTGATTGAACTGTTCATTTACAATCCCACTATGCTGGATACAGTGTACAGCTACCTAATCTAATTTAAAATGTAATTTGTTTAAATTCGGAAGAGATCTTTGTTTTTATTCGTTATTCTACCTTGATCTGTATTTTTTGTATTATTATTAGTTCCAGAAAGTCTTGATTCGTTTTTTGTGTAAAATACATCTGCAGATGCGAATCTGAAAAAAAAAAAAAAACGATGCTTTTGAAATACTGTGCTAAAATTACTGAAATCCGTCCTGACATCAAAATGAAATAATATTTTTTCGTCAAACAACAGTGTCTAGATTGTCTTGGTGTTATAATAAGGATAAACTTTCCTTTGAAATGGGAATTTTACACTAAATTTACGTTTGCATGATTTGCATTCTATACTACATTATGTATTCTTATACACAGAATTGTCATTTTTTATCCATTATAGGCACTGTAGATACTTTTAGCATCATTAAAATTTCGTAAATAATTTTTTTTTGCAAAGACGAAATTAGCTAAATATTATGTCACTATATTGAGATTATATGATTAAGTGATCCATTCTAGCAATCAACATAAATGTCAGATGAATCTTTTAAAAATAGAAAATAGATTAAATGTCTTACTGTTTGTTGCAATTTAGTTCGAAGTAGTACGTTTAGAATTCTATTTACTATTTGAACGCAAAATGTTTTCACATAACTACAATATAGTAATACAATTGAGTATAATTGTAACCGTTTCGAAAGGATGAATCAAAAACATGTTAACTTAATATCTTTCCCAAAATCAAAATTATATAAGGAAACTAACAAGTATTCTTGTCGAGCACTCATGTACGTGCCTTTTAACGATTTCGGATTGATCATGAATTACGTTACAACGACTACAAAAGTATCATCATAGTAAGCTAAACATGAGTGTCGAAAACATATTACAAACTCTCGAGATAAATATTTTAAGAAGCATATTTGGTAGCATACAGATAAATGGAACGTGGCGAAGATTTAATTACTAGTTTTATCATATACACCAAGAACAGGATATTGTTATATATATAAAAATACGGAAAGAAGATAGGAAAATAATTCGAATATTCGATGAAATGAGCACAAAACATATTTCTGACCAGGCCAATCGTTGTTAGGCATAGAGAAGACCAAAGCTTATTGACTGCGTAGACAGAGACTTTGGAATTAGCAAAACCAAGAATTGGAGATCTATTACCAATGGCTGGTCAAGATGGAACAGAAGAGTCGAAAATGCCAAAACTCATATGGGCTATCGAATTAATGAAGAATAAGATTGATTTTTGTTCAACAAGCTTTATTTGTCGTTCTTCAGCGTAATTGTATTGAAAACTCATATCACTATCCACGATCCTTTTGCTGCATGAGGTATAACTTAATCAATTTAAGGTATATTGGGCAGAGGTGCTCTACAGCGATTATAAAAGGTCAAGCTCGTGTATTTTTTTGTAAACGTGTTAAGAAGAATATAAACACGTTGAACTGTTATTTAACGATAAAAATACATTTCCATGCTTGTAATCAGCTTCAACCCTCTTCAGGGGAGGGGGGCTCACATGCATGTACCCATCCTGAAATGTGCCGTCTTCCCAGCATTACTAAAATTACGTTTGACCTTGAAGAACCGAATTTGTACTCGGATCGTAAAACCAATTGATGATGTTAGTTAGTCATTAAGTGTGAAGTGGGTGAAAAGTAATGACAGTACTCAGAAACCTCGTGAATCTCTGAGGATTAAAAAACGTTTTAATTAAAAAATGGAGAAGAAAATCACAAAATATTGAACGAATTGTGCTTTTAAATCTCCATGATAGCGAAGTTTGAAAGTTGGATTTTGAAATTTCAGATTCGAAGAAAATGTAAGAAAAAGAATCCTGAGAAATCTCGTTTCGTTGGGTTCTGCAATGCATTTCTCGGAATCGTTTTCAATTTGCCAGAAGTTTCATATACACCTGGAACTGGAAGAGACAAACAATATATTAAGAGAGGGACATCCAAAGAAAGGAACCCCAACTCTGCTAGATTCAGTTGCCGAGTTGCCGTCGTGCTATTCGCGACGGAATTGAAAATGAAAGCCGAAAGGAATTCTTTTCAATTTTGACTTCACTCAAAAGAATTCTTACTGATACGTGAATGATGTCAGTGAAAGGCAATCTAGAGCAAAAATCACGATGCCGAAGGAGCAGATTGAGATGACTTATTACTTGTTTATATACTACTCTACGAATTAATTTATAATTCTAGATACAGATTAATTGGTTTATATGAACTTAAATTATTACAAATTTGTAAGCCAAAACACTAATTTATTAATTAAAAGCTTCAGAAATGACTAATAAAGGAAATAAAAACAAAAATAATCAAAAGCATTTAGTTAGATTTTCGCATGAGTTATTCTTCGGTAGGCAGTTGAGTTAATGTCGCACTGGAGCAAAACAGAGGATTATTGGCGATGGTCCTGGATCATTCTAGAAAGGAAATATCCGAAAGCAGCATCTCGTAATTTTGAACCGTGGTCAGATGACGAGGTCACACCTGAGCTGACATCCACTCTCCAAGCTCCAACACCATGCCAATGTGACAATATTTGAGGCAACGGTAGATTTAATGTGCACAAGTCAACATATATAACTGTCTTTGATTTGGTAATAAATTGAAGTTTAAATGCATTAACTATAAAGTTGTGCTCTTCCAGAATGAGAACAGAAAAGGTATGTTATCGATACGGAAGCTAGGCAAATCTTCAATTGTTCAATTTACATTTTGATTTCAAACATGAAAAACTAGTTCATCTCTTAGATCTTGAATTAAATAGCACAACCATAACAATTTTCAACTTATCGAGTACTCTGATTATAATAGTGTGTTTATCTTCCTTTTATGTGGTTTGGAAGGACGAATAGAAAATGAGAGTGATGAAACACTGATGAAAGATAACACACTTGAACTTATGCCTTATTTTGTTCTCGACGATGGGGAATACGTAGATCCACCAAAATGGCTTTTTTTAATATTACCAGGAACTTATACCACCTTTAACTTTGTTTGTTTTAACACCTTTATTGAAAATTTTAAGTTTTTACATGATTACTACTTAGTTATAGTACTTAGTCCAATAACAAATATATATATATATATCTTATAACAAATTTACAGTCAAAGTAATTAGCGTTGAGAACAAGAAACACACATATAGTGAATTAAGACAACAGTTGTGAGCTGAGTGGAAATGATGATTATGAGAAATTTTAATAAGTGGTGAAAGAAAAATAAGTCGTTAATTATATATTAGATCCTTATATAAGTACTTTCACGTTTCAGCGTCCATTCGTTTCGCCTTCACCACTTTTCAAAAATTCAACTATGAATAAATAATCGCAATAATTGCCCACAATCAGCCCATACTTGAACTTCGGTATAAAGTACCATGTGACAATTATTTAAAGTAAATTCATGTTGCAATTGAATGCCTGAATTCTCTTACGCAATTTTGAGATAATGTATGGGATTCTGTAAAGGTAGCTCATACAGTTTACCTCTCCTTAAAATCATATCGAAAATAAAAAAAGAAGAAAATAGTAATATTCCATTCAGATTCAGTTGGTTTAGAAGCGGAGTGTTTAGCGTTTTGACCTTAGGCTCCTTAACATTCCATGTTTGAATCCTTATCTGAGTAAGGATGTTCGTAGTGGTTCAAAATCCATTTTAACCACTAGTACTTACATACCACTATACATTTTACCTCGCATTAAAATCATATCGAAAATAAAAAAGAAGAAAATAATAATAATTCCATTCAGATTCAGTAGGTTTAGAAACCGAATGTTTAGCGTTTTGACTTTAGGTTTCATAGGATTTAAAGTTCCATGTTTGAATCCTTATTTGGGCAAGGATGTTCGTAGTAGTTCAAAATCCATTTTAAATCGTAAGTCCCTGTCTTATTAGCTTTTGTGTGAGATTAAAGAACGACTAAAACAAAACAATATCTACGGCACAGAAAGTTTTAAAAGGTAAGTGGGACATCTGCATTCTCGGATTAAGTACTCCCACTGAATATAAAACGTGTTTGTAATTAAAGTAGGGTCTGTAACTTACTGGTAATGCTTGAAGGAGCAATATGGATTAGATTCAAATCTAGAGCTCTTCAAATTTCATCAGAGAAGTTGCGCATAGCGAAGAAGGCCACGAATGACATTATATGCTCTTGCCCCATTCAAACATGAAAACAGTTCAATGTATGCACTGCCTCACCACTGTAGAGTATTTTTTAAATCATATCAACAGTAAATTTAATCACATAAGAGTGTAAGAAAAAGTAAAGAAAATAGGAGTATGCTAAAAATATGAATATTTTAAAATTACTGAGACAAAGTCTTAAATGGTGCAATATGAAATTCGAATATTTGTATTCGCATTTGCCTCAGTTCATCCTCATTATTATGACAGTTAGTTAAGCCTAAATTCTTTTTTTAATTTTTCGAATGTTCGATTTAGCCTTAACTTTGTATGATTTGTTTGGGGATTTTATAATTTTCCTTTGAGCATCAGACATGAAAACAGTTTAAGGTATGCACTGACCCACCACTGTAGAGTATTTTTTAAATCATATCAACAGTAAGTTTAAACAAATAAGAGTGTAAGAAAAAGTAAAGAAAATAGAAATATGCTAAAAATGTGAATATTTTAAAATTACTGAGACAAAGTCTTAAATGGTTCAATATGAAATTCGAATATTTGAATTCGCATTTGCCTCATTTCATCCTCATTATTATGACAATTAATTTAGCCTAAAATTTGTTTTTTAATTTTTCGAATGTACGATTTAGCTTTTACTTTGTATATTTTGTTTGGTGATTTTATAATTTTCCTTTGAGCATTATCAATTTTTAGAAAATTCTCTTTGCTTTTTCTTTATAATATGTTCAAAGACTAAATAGCTACATTTATTGTTTGAAAGAATCTTGAGTAACATTTTGGCCGAGCAGTCGGGGGACCACTGGATGTTCAAATTCAATTGCTAGTATATAGTTTAACTTAACCTTAATGACTTTTGTAAAAAACTTATTGGATAATTTAAAAGTTTGATGTTTTTTTTAACATACGAATATTACTTCAGAAAATGCTTAACCAGATCAAAATAAATGCTCAGCGTCTAGACTTCTTTTTTTGAAATTCTACTCTACAAATAGAAGGTTTTTGTAATCGGTGCAATTTATTTGAGGCGTCGTAATTCATTAAAACATATACGAATGCGTTTAATATTCAAATTAAATTTTCTGAACAAGATAAAATATATTAAAAGGTCTAGACTCGTATTTCGTTGTGAATAAATATCCCCGTTGTAATTTAATATACATGGTGAAATTTATTAACAGTAATTCATTAATAGGGTTTATAGATGATCAATTAGAATGTTAATAAGCGTCATGGGACTTATTAAATGTATAATTGTTAGATATAGAATATTAAATTAGAAATTAAATAATTTTTTTTATAAAATTTCATGTATAAAGAAAAAAATGGTGATTGTATTCAAATGATTTGATTCTGCTTTTAATTAAAGTAATACGACTTGATTATAATATATTTTTCTAATTAAAGATTCAAAATACTTTACTATTAAAGAAATAATAATAGCCCGTTGTGTTGCTCTAGTACGGCGTTTGTTAAAAATTACTAATTACTAAGAAATAAGTTACTTTTTCAAACGCGTGTAATCCTATATTTTCACTTTTAATTCAAGACAACTATTTTAATCATTAACCAGGCTACTGTTTTTATGGATTGAAGAAAACTTCATTTTTATAACAATGTATGTGCATAGGTATCTAATTAATCTAAAATATTTAATGATATTTGAAAAAAAAACATGCATTTTTTTAATTCATAGGTAATAAATTTGCAACATTTTTTTATCATTGCGTAACATTGAAAAACATTAAAAAATGTCTCAGTGCGTCTGTCAGGATCAATGCAACCAAGTGAGAGTTAAATAATAATAAAAACATTTTAACAACTCGTGATGCAAATCTAATTATTATAGAATAGTTCATGAGATTCGAAAATCGCATTTTAATCTTGACTGCAGTTGTGAAGTATTAGAAAACTGATTAAAAAATGAACGAATTCGCACGTAAACTTAATACTTTAAAAGAAGTAGGAAAAGTTTTGGATTTCTCATACATTGTACACATATAGTATTTAAAATATTTATGATAAAAAAAGTTAATAAAACCAACATGGTCTATAATTTTCTAATCAAATTTAATATTCAGATAGGTCTCGAATTTTTCGTGAAAAGAGGTAGTAAAATGTTTATCATTAATATGGAATCTTTTCCAGTTGCTTTTCCAGTTATTTTCCGATGAGTTTTGTTATTTCCAGTGGGATTTGCTGTTGTTTTACTGTGGGTTTTTTGTTGTTATTTTCTAGTGGATTTTGCTGTTGTTTTACTGTGGGTTTTTCGGTTACTTTCCAGTGAGTTTTCCCGTTGGCTTTTAGTGGAAATATTCACAGGTAAGATTGGGGGAAAGAGTAGGCATATAGATTGACTAAAATAGTTTCAAAAGTGGATGCCAATGAGAAACTACGTCCCAAAGAGGCGGTTAAAAGTCTTCTAATGAGAACAACTTCTGAAAAAAAAGAGCCAGTCAAAAATTAAAGCATAAGAAATGGAACAGTATCCAAAAATATGACTTGACGACAGAAACAATCCATGAAAAGTTGCAGTGACATTTCTCAGACTGAAAAAGAACATGATTGCCTTACAGAACACCTAGAGGTTGAATATATTCCTCCAGAGAATGCACAATTTGCAGAACTTCCAATTCCAGCACGAATGTGGATGGCATCATAATTTGTTTGGCTTGTAGCCTTATGGCTAACAGGTTCGGAACCTCTCTTAGTTTTACATTCTCTCTCCTCCAGGGAATGTACGTTTACAGAACTTCCAATTCCAGCACGGATGTGGATGACAGCCTACGGCTTGTGCCCTTCTGTCTAACAGGTTCGGAACCTCTCTTAGTTTTGTGTTCTCTCTCCCTCTCTCCTCCAGGGAATGTACGTTTACAGAACTTCCAATTCCAGCATGGATGTGGATGACATCCTAGGGCTTGTACCCTTCTGACTAACAGGTTAGGAACCTCTCTTAGTTTTGTGTTCTCTCTTCTCCAGGGAATGTACAATTACAGAACTTCCAATTTCAGCATGGACCTATCTTAGTTTTTCTTTCCTCCAGAGAATGTATAATCTGCAGAAATTTCAATTCCAGCAAGGTTTAGGATGTCGTCCTAATGTATCCGGCTTGGACTCCTCTCAACAACAGGCTTGGACTCCTCTCAACAACAGGCTTGGACTCCTCTCAACAACAGGCTTGGAACCTCTCAAAGCTCTATTGCGCCAGAGAGGAGAATCTGAGCCGACCTTCTACATTTGCGACAGGAACAACATATATTTTCCACCTTTCTCATCAAACAGGTATATTACATTTCCTCTTTTTAACAGTCTTAAGGTGATAGAACATAAGCTACTGCGATAAACTGTTTTATTTACAGAATTGCTGCTTCTCTACAGAAAAAGATCCAATTACATATAACAAAATAAGGTGAAAAAGACATACACAAATACAGTTATATTAATTTCTATTGGGTCGTCTTTGCACTTTTTAATCTTAAATCCATTTTTATAGAAAAAATAGTCAACTCTATGATCGTTACGATATTTAAAATAAGGTAACACATTACTTTAAACTCTCTAACACATATAATGTCTAAATAACCACATCTATTGACACAGTTCTCAGAAAAGATAGTGTTTTTTTTAAGAAAATCGAAATACCGTACGGAAGACGGGCAGAACTGAAAAAGCCTCTCAGACGGTAAAATTTCAAAGTTATATATGGATCCTATTGACTGTCTTCATGTCATTGAACAGCCTATTCACTGTATAACCATCATTAGACCGTTTACCAGTCATATACATCTATTTCAAAGTATATTTTGTTTCACAAATATGACATATTGAATGCCCACTCAAATCCCTATGATATTACGAGGCTGGTCTGAATATACGGACGACAGCGTTGTGAATATGCTCACCTCACACTGAAAATGGGCCTTATGTACATCATGATGTACATTAGGCATCTAATCTATACTAATTATGTACATCATGATGTACATAATTAATACGTTTCTTAGATCAAGATTTCTTAAAATTTCTTAATTATTTCTTAATTTATCGAAAAGAGTTTTTTGGAAATCATCTCGATAAGCTCAGATTATTTTTAATAGGTCAAAGTTATAAACATAAGTTCAAGGTTTTTAGATACTCAACACAAATAATAGATTTATGCGTTAAATAAATTTCAAATATTATTATTAAAAATATAAATATCAACTTCATAGTACAATTTCATTCATAAAACGGATTTTGAAATCTTGGAAAGAGAAAAAAAAACATTTATCTTTATCCCATTATTGTTTTCACTCATGTTGGTTTTGGAGAAAAAAATTTTAACTTAAAGTTACAACGTTGCTATTCTAAGGCAAATAAACATATTCTTCCCTTTAACAAGAGTCCTTCTTTAAGTCGGGGAATTTTCTTCAAGTAAAGTCATTAAAGAATTGTTTACCACGCTCCTGAAGTATTGTGAAACACAATTTTTCAAGCACAGCTGGTAACAAGCAAATAAAATGCCTTTTTTAAATACAAAAAAATGTATTGCAAACTTTTGGCGGTTTAAAAATAGCAGAAATAAATTGTTGGACAGCAAAAGGAAAACAACGAGATAAATTTTTCTTTGTCTTTTACTTTGCTTGTCTTAGATATGCTCATTTGTCAACGATTATGAATATTCTGAAGACTTTTTTTACGCCTCGCCGTTTTATTTGTGCTTAATTTATGCTTGAAACGGGAATGATGCTTAAAAGGAACATTTTAAGGCTTAGTTCTAATTATTCTTTTTTGATGGATAATCTTATTTAGAAAATGACAATGAAGATTTTTAAATAAGCATATTTTTGTAATATTAATGTATATTTATGATGGAATACGATCTTGAAGTGCCTCTATTTTAGTAAGATTTACGGTAAAAATTAGAATAAATTATCACATCAATGCAACTCAAAATATAATCTCAGACTTTAACCATGTATGCTTAAGCATTTGCAACGCAAGATTTGTATGTTTAATAAATTTGCTTGCACTTTAAAATCAACTGCATTACGATGCAACGTTCATAAAATCGATCGATATATCTGAAATAGAAAGATCTGAAAACATCTGAATTGATCTATTTCAAATGTTTCGTTAAATTATGATCCTTACCCGTCCAAGTGACTTCAACGAGATATCTCGTCCATCAAAATCTGATAACATTTGCCAGTGAAGAGACATCTTATCATCGATATATTACTGATTTTTTATGATGCTGAGATCAAGATCTGTTCTGTTTTCTTCTAATAACGAGTTATCTCGTCCATCAAGAACTGATCAGTTTACTGAAGAGATACCACAACGAGACAACCACAGGGAGGATTAATAAAGACTATAATTTTAAATCGGCGATATTAATTGAAGTGATATGTATCAAAAAATGTTTTAATCGTATACGTACTTGCATGAAATATTCCTAGCTTGAAATTAAAAGCAAGTTGTAAAATTCGTGTAAATATTTCGATTAAAATAAAGTACACAGCAATTTTTTTAGTTTCCTCTACCATGTGTCATGTTATGAAATAAAGAAACGAAACTAATGGTAAGGAAACAAACAAAACAATGATAAACATAGCAAAAATACTGCAATTTAAAAAATAATTTTTAGGTATTAGAAAAAAGAAACACTTTAGAATGTTTTGACCTGCAAAGAGATAAAGTATAGTTTACATTTGAAATTATGATAGATTGATAGATTAGATTTTATTTTTGTAATAAAATGGAAGTGTAGAATTTAAACTAAATTTTAATTGGTAAATTGTAAGATATTCTTTGGAGAAACAAATCACTCTATCTTTGATTAAATTAAATCTGGAATACCCTAACTATTGCGACATCATCAGACTTTCACATCTCTCATGCCTCAACTCGGTAATTAATGGACCTACTTGGGCTTGTTTGGTATTCCCTTGAGGATCTTATCTGGAAATTTTTGCTGCGTAAAGCTGGGATAGGCAACCCAACTACTAGGTGCAAACTACTGCAAACGAACTTGCTGCTTGCCAAACTAAAGGTTGTAGAATGTAAGCATTCATTGAGCCAATAACTGTATTCAAAGCTTTTTATGGAGAAATTTAAATGATGTGACTGTGTGTGTATTATCTAAACTGTGCAGGTACTGAATTGACTCTGGTAATGGCGAAATGTTGAAATGAAATGAAAAGATAAATGAAGAGGAAGGCGGGATTGAGGAAAAGGATGGTTCTGATAACGGTAGGATACGACAAAAAAAAGGCAAACTACACAAAATGTTATCTTTTTTGAAGTGTTCATCGAAAGTTTCACGAAGAACGAAATCAACAAACGTGTGTTCATTCAACACTAATGGGAATTTGCTCAGCAATTTGATTTCAAACAAGAGGAAGTTGTCGAATCTCTGAGGTGTTTTCACGAGTTGAACATTAGTGAAGCCTTGTCTATTTTTAAGCTATCAAAAACAATAGTGACTGACAGTAGTCTTTCCTTACCTTTACATCGGTCTGAAAAGGAAATTTGAGTTGTTGCAACACTTCTCTATAGAAAAACATATTTGACCTCTTCTGACTTATTTCTGTTAAGGTTTGCTCTAACGAAATGGCCGTTGATGATTTTTACAAATTTTTAATCTGTCACATTTTAAAGCCTGTTTTAATGTTTGACAAAGGTTTCATCTGTTTATCTGCTGTAAGAATAGGGCTAGTCACAGTAATTTAACTATAAATGTATGTAATCTGATTGAAATAATATAGAATTCATGTTCAAAACATGAATGGTTCTACAGTTTTAATGTGCTGTTTGGTAATCATTATCAGGAGTTTGTCTTCTCAACAACTAGTTCGCAACCTATGTTATTAAAAACTTACTTACAGATCGCAAGCAACTGAAATCGAGATGTATATCAAGGGTATATCATGTGCCTCCTACTTTATAACTCGACTTCTTTTACATTGGAGGTAATTTTGAAAGAAAAGTAGTTTATAATGGAAATTTAATCGAGAAATAATGGCTGGTGAAAACGTTGATTGAAACCTTACCATTAAAAGGAAATTTATATCGAAAGAAAAAATGAATTATCCAATCTTACGCTAATATAGAACATAAATAAACTGGTACCGATACTGTTTGAATCTCTTATTAAACATTATATATAGAAAAATTTGGATGAGTTTTTACATCCTTATTCTTTTTATCATCATTAGCATGAACTAACAATACATAGTAAATTCTAATTTCAAACAAAATAATTGTTAATGAAAACCTTAATTACTATATTAATAATGAATGTAAATTCAAAATAGTAAATAAAGTATATCTCGCGTTCTTAATACAGGGAAACTCAAAGTGGTATAGTAATGATAAATTCAAACCCCAATAGAAATATTAATAGAAATATTCAAACCCCAATAGAAATATTAATAGAGAAATATTCAAACCCCAATAGAAATATTATTAAAAGTATATAAAATGTGAGTTTGAATTGAAATTAAAGATAATTCCAATTAAATTTTACAGATTATAATCAATCCTTAACTTTTAGACACCTTTTCTCGGTAACGGATGTACAACTAACTCTCTCTCTCTCCTTTGATAGAAATATAAGATATCAACCCAAAACTTTAACTCAAACATTGCAAATTTTAGTAAATTTCTTACTTCCAGGTACATTTTTTCCTACGAAATGAACATATAACTAATTTTATAGAGAAATTCCAAAACTTTAATTCAATAATATCAGATAACAATAAATTATTTACTTTGATACACTTTTTATTCTCGGAAACGGATGTACAACTCCTTTCAAAGATATATCAGCCCGGAACTTTAATTCAAACATTGCAGATAAAATAAATTCCTTACTTTTAGACTTCTTCTCGGAAACGGATGTGCAACATTTCGTAGAGATATCAACCCGAATTTGAGTTTTCCTTACATATCTACACACATAGGGGAGATACATATAGATGACTGGAGTAGCGTTTCCTCTACAATCTCTTATCCTTAGATAAAACCCGGGTCGCGATTTCCTCAACGTGTGCTGTCCACAACTTCCGGCACAGGACGCAGCCAACTTTCTTCATGAATATAACATGGCCCAGAAGATCCTTTGACATTAGATAAGAATGGGCTATCGCTGAATTCCATCAAAGATAAAATATGTAATCTCCGCTAAACGGTCGTGTGATGTTTAGCTCATTAATGGCAGTCGTTGAATATATGTAATTCGACGACGCCAGATTGCGATCACTCCAAATACAAACATTTGCATAATCCGCTGTCTGTGTGTATGGGAAATTAGGTGTGCGCTTTACATGTGATTTGCATTTTGATGAAAATCCTAAATTAAATCTCAAGTAAACCAGAAAAGTTTGCCATTCGAGTAGGTGGATTTTTTCAATACTGGGTACGATGGAGCTAAGTCGCTTTTAAATAAATTAATTTGTCCAAGGAAAATTTCTATAACCAATTGTTTCCACTTTACAATGCCCGTCGCTCAATATAATCGTGAAATTGAGTCTTGAGGTTACATCGGATCGCATAGTGGAGAGGAGATCTTACCTACCCAGAAACACAGAGATATGTTTCGCTTTGTCCGAAACGAAAAAGGTACTGCTAGAACGTGGGGATTTTTTCCCCTTACAAAATCCCCACTCTGTTATTTTCCCCTTTTTTGTTGTTGCTTTTAATAGAGTACCCAAGAGTGCCCATCAAACTGATGTCCCTTAAAAGGACAGCCTCAGAGGCCCTTCTTTTGGTTATCTGGTCAACCCTTACCGTTCAAATATGATTTTATTAACGGATGATTCTCATAACCGGAGTTTAAATTTTAACTTTTTATGAAACTAAGTTCTACTTTCCGCGATAATATTACTTTAAATCAGTGACGAAAATTGGCACCATTATCTGAGTGATCAAATGTGTTTAATACTCAGGTATACAATACTATAATGCAATTCTGAAATTAATTAACACTTCAAGAGGTTTAGACGAGATACCTCGTCCACCAAGATCTGTTTAATTTTGCCAATGGCGAGATACCTTGTTGAGACAGCTACCAGGAAGTTTAAAGGGACATTATAACTGTCTGAGCGTCAAGATACTTACGAGTAGTGAAGTAGTACTTTAACCCCACAGTACAAGAAATGTCTAAACAATCACGTCTATTGTTGAAAGAATGCAAGAAAGTTTCAATCGGTCAAGGTTGGTTGTTGTTGGTTAACTGGTTGGAAGTCGTAGAAATTATTTGAATCTTAGATGGCGCTGGCAACGCTGACGTCAAGTTTCTTCCCTCTTTTCCCACGCCTGCTGCATTTGTCAGTTGGAAGTAGGGATGCGACATCGACAGCAAACATCAATGTTTTTAAACATCGATGGTCAAAATTAGAACATCGTTGTTGATAATACATCGCCCAATAACATCGATGTTTTTAAACATTGAATTTATAAACATTAGTGTATTTAAACTTTTTCTCCCTCTTTTTAAAATGTAGGCCATGTTTTAAAAACTGATTTAGTAGCCTCAAACATTAATGTTCGCCCCGAGGAGAGATTTAATTTTGTCATTTCCTGTGTTCCTTAATTTATAACTAAGATTTTTTTTAAACTGTCAAAACAAAAAATAATAATAAATACAATTAACGAATATTTTTTTTTTCAAATTGAATAATATAAAAGAAATAAATATTTACAACAATTTGACATAGGCACAACTAACTATGTGTACAATTAGGTAGGTACATACATAACAATAATTATTGTTAGTTATTATTAATTATTTATCAACTTATGGGGAGGGGAAACATATAAAACTTATTTTTTATTTGCTGTAAATAAAGAATATTGGGGCCTATAATTATTATAGGCCCCAATATTTGTTATTTACAGTTTGTAAAAAATAGAAGTTTGTTTACTTCCTCCACCTTAAGCCGACTTCTTTTTTCATTATCTATTTATTTCATAATCTATGTCGCCATCACTGACAAATACTTAGTAGTACGGTTATTTTTCTTAATTTTTATTATGGTACTCTTTTTCATTCAAGAATAAAACATCGACAGTGTAAAAACATTTACAACGTTGAAACATCGATGGAAAGCAAACATCGAGTTCAATATATAAACGGTAAATACATCGATGTTTTAAAAACAGCGACATAGATGTCGCATCTCTAGTTGGAAGTTAGAAACTGGATTTGAATTCGATAAGACTCTAAGCGGTCTTAATATGATTGATTTAATTCATTAATGTTTTGAATCACATTAATATGCAATCATTTTCTGTTTCTGTAAATAGCGTAAAATAGTAATTAAACTTTAATCTAGCTGAAGAATCTCTCCAATCGTCGTTTTTGCGTTTGTCCTATTAAGATTGAAAATTACCACTGAACCAATTGATTATTGAAATCCTGCCATTGTGCGTCAGAAGACATACAGGGTAGCTGGAAAGAAGAAATACATGTGAACCTCATAGGTTTAAAGATATCTCCAACATGACGACGTTTGTCTTTACTGCAAAAGTTATAAGACAATAAACCTACAAGTGGTGATTTGTTTAAGCGAAGGTGTTGATTTTAAAATCTACATCAACACAACTCTTTTTCTCAAAAACAGAATATTTACACGCGCGGGCTCGTAGTCCGCGCGAAGCGTAAAGGAAAACTAGCGGTCTAATTCGGGTAGCCAAGGGTGTTGCCAGATTCCAATGTACTCAAGAATTAAAATTCTGCATAAATTTAAACTAAAAATTAGAAACATGTTCTATTTTTAATTAAGTGTAATTGAATTACTCTGTAAAACCAGTCTATAAAATTTTAAAATAATCTTATTTCATATTTCCATTAAGTTTAAAACTAATTCATTTTCATGCTACTGAATGTTAATATCAGCGGAAATTAAACATTGTTCATACATTATAAGAATGAGTGTTTCTCATAGAAAATAATAATCAATTTTAAATTGTGATGGTTATGCTCACTATGAACGGATTATGTTTGCATTTATTACTTCACTAGCAGAAATACACGGCTTTGATTGGGTTGCATTAATAATATGTTGATTTAAAACTCATCATCAATTATTTTTTATAAAAGAATGTTAGCATCATTTAAGTGTACGGGAAAAAATTTAATACAAATTTAACTCCTCTATCGCTTCTACAAATTACTTCGGACGCAAATATGCATATATATATATGTTGTACCCAACCATATAATCCATTTCATATTCGTCACACTTCTACTGAAGTTGATTTTAAGTTTTCGAGTGACTACGAATATTCACGTGCATTCAATTTCAGTAAAAATGGCGAATTTTCGGTGGATAGCCTTGCAATTAATTTTCCAATGAATATGTTTTCATTGTGCCACTCTTTCACCTAGCATGTCATATTTTCGAATTTCATCATCAATATGAGAAGATAGTAAATTAAATTGTTACAGCATTCGTGACTAATTTAATTTGAAGCAAACGCAATTTTTCTTGAAAATTCCATTCAGCGGCAGATGGAATAACGGAACTTCTGTTAGATATACAAAACAGAGTTTGCGTTTGTCTGTTCTCTACACTAATCCACCTTTTGACCAATCCACACATTTGGTACACTTATATTTTAGAACTCTTCGGATATGTTTTATTGTTCTATTTGTTTAAGGGGGCTAAAAATTTACGGCATTCGTGACTAATTTAATTTGAAGCAAACGGCACTTTTTCCAGAAAATTCCATTCAGCGGATTGTGGAATAACAGAGCTTTTGTTAGCAAATTATACCCAATCGATAACAATATTTTAATAAACAGAAGGTTGATTTTACGGCGCTTTACAAAAAAAAATCACTTTCAACGAACGATTCACATGCATCTAAGTTGCGTAAGAACTGCTTCAATAAATAGAGTAAGCAACCTCGACTTTCTGTCTCTTAAGACATAAAATTTCGATTTTTCAAAATTTCTTATTGTGATATTATTCCAAGATCAACAAAGTCTTGGAAAAATTCCCTCTTCTTCAACACACATACAGTTTTAAATTGAACACTTATGTTACTTTTTAAGATCAGAAATTTGGCTTCTAAATGGAAAGCACGTATCTATTTAGAATGATAGATGTAGTTACTTGACTATGGAGTACATATTTCAATAACACCCATGAAACACGAAAAACAAATGAAATTTAATTAATTTTATTCGTCTTTCAATGAAAAGCTATATCAAAATTTTGAAATATGTTTTGAACTACAAAGTCTGACTACGAGTTTTAATTTAACGTAAGCCATCTTATTTTAAAGTTATTTTTGAAAATTTTCAAGTCATTTTAAAATAACAAATTACACACTTAAAAAGTATTTTGAACTGTAAATTTTATTTATTCTTTTATCTACTCACTATTACGTATTCAACCAAAGATTTAAAGAAAGTTAGTGGAAATAAACATATACCACCACGAAAGTACCCATGTCTAGTGATATTTTGCAGGAAATAAACAAATAAAATCCAACTCGTAAATAATATTTCTGGAATAGGTAATATATCGGAACACATAAGCAAACAGAAACAAAATTCCGATCCTTAGAAAAGTCAGAATTCTGCAGAAAAATATCTGTTCTAGCGTGTTGAATTTTGACTTCCTGAATATATTCTGAACTAAGACAATTCGACAAAAAACTTGAACAATATTGATATAGACAATGTTTTTAAGAAAAAAGAACACATATTTATAATACTTTGGAATCCTCAAATATGAACCCAACCATTTCGTTTTCAACTCAAATACTAAAAAAAAAAAAAAAAAAAATTATAAATCAAATTCAAAAATTAAACATTATTTCTGAGGTTACCAGATACCGAGTAGCAAAATTAAGCTTTTATGATCAATGAGTTTATCGTTTGGGCTTTTCGTGCTCCATTATAAAATTCAAGTAATTATAAAATTAAATGTTCTAAATGTTCTTTCTTCATCAATCAAATATTTATAAATATTATTTTCATCATGGGTAGAAGTAAATATTTAGTTCAAACATGAACATTATAATTTAATTTGTTTTAAGAAAACTGTTTTTCGATCAACACTGGTAAAGCAATAGGTCAATTTCAGGCCTCTTAGTATACGAATTTTTCAAAATCCTTTATTAGCGCACCCCTATGGTATAAGAAGAATCCCCCTGCAAAATTTCAGCTTCCTGGGACTTGTAGTTCTTGATATACAGTGATGAGTCAGTCAGTGAGTCAGTGAGGGAGTGGTATTTGAATTTTATATATCTATGGATTTATACTTCAGACATAACTTATTATACCTAACACATTAGTCTGCATGAATTAGTTTACCATTACCATCATTATTTTGGTTTAATTCTTTTTATGTGAACCCGGTTTATGTTTTGCGGACGAATTACTTTTCCGATCTGATGATTACACAGCCTTACAAGAAAAAATTTGTGCGATGATTGGAATATTTTAACTGATTTTGACTATATTTGGTGTGCTGGTTACAAACAGGAAAACTTTTTTTCTCTATCAACCTACTTTTTAAGATTCATAATAGTTAAATTATGAAATATTGTATTATTCAACTCATTGAATAGTGGTTAAGTTAAGATTTTTATGAGGATTGGTTCATGACTTTCTCTTTCTTCTTATCAGTACCACAATCAGCTGATTGTATTTGGTGACATAACCTAGTGTTTACATTTGACATAACTTATAAAGCTCTTTGTATAGGGTTAATGAAACAGTTCATGAAAGCTCTTGATCAGAATAGCCTTTGCTTTGCATAGATAGGACACAAAATGCCTGGAATAAGTACAGAAAAACTTTAAGCTGGAATTTTTTGATATTTTTTTTTCAAATTAGACAGCTTTTAAGCGATCTTCATTTTATGGATTCCATGAATGAGACAGAGCGAAAAGCGTGGATCTTATTTGTCCATGTTGTCAAGAACTTTCTGGAGAACTACAAGGCTGAAAATTACGTTCAATTAGTTAACAGCATGCTTAACAACTAGAGATGGTTGTAATATGAGCATAAAAGTTCATTACTTGTACAGTCATTTATACCTTTTACCTGAAAATATAGGCGTTAATAGTGAAAAACAAGATGAACGATTTCACTAAGACATAAAGAAAATGTAAGACCAATACCAGGGCAGATGGGATACTGATATGATGGTAGATTATTGTTGGAATCTGCAAAGAGACTGTGTAAACAAAATTCACTGAAGAATTACAAACCAAAGTTGCTTTTGGAGTGAACCAAAATTAACTTTTCCTTTTGCTATTATTTGATTCCTCTCACTTCTAATTTTTAATTATGCTACTGTAGATTTACAGAAGTGTTGTGTTTTATTTTTCAATTAACTAAATGTTTTACAAAATTTACTAAGAAAAATGTTTAGCAATTCAACACGTATACAATAAGCCTAATGTATGTATTGACGTAAATAAAACTCTGCTGTCATCTCACAGACAAGATTTAATGGGAAAAAACTAACGTGACATTTGTTTTCAGCACATGAAATACACATAAAATCAGTTAAGAAAACCGGCACTAAAGTATGTGTAACACTGTGTTATCATTACATTTAATTCTTGTTTTCTACAGAAATATGTTATATATGCTTCAAGAAAATAGACATGAACTAGAGAATTATACCACATATTCACATTTTGTGCCTGAAGTTAAAAGGGTTTAACACTGACATGTTCAACCAGGATCTGTATTAAAACATTTAGATGTCCAATGTTATAATTAAGAATTAGCAGTGAACATAATACATTCGCTTGTGTAAATCCTCTTAGACATATTTGTTCGTTTCTTGTGTAACAGAATTGTGCTGAATGAAAAACTGTATCTTCATGAATAAAAGGAAGCATTTGAAGGCAGGTACAACATAAAATCAGCACAAACAAATTGTCGTGTGGCATGTTTCAAATGTGGAGCAGCAAAACTCTGTGAATAAAAGTATGTAAAATGTTTGTTCGCTATAGTTGTCTGTTAATAAATTACATTTGTGTAAAAAGAATGGCTATGTCGTTCATTCGTTTACAGATTAAACAGCTGACGAAATTTGTTGTACGATACAAAATTAATTAAATATACATATGTGAAAACACTTACTAACTCCTTTAAAGATTCAAATAGCATATTTAGTAATTTAAAGTTGAAAATATAGATAATCTTTATTAAATAGTAAAGGTACCGCAACACTTTAGTTTCAATTTATGTTTCAGTTCTTTCCTGCAATTTTTTCTTGTAAAGAGAATATTTTTAATAATTTCTCTTTATAAACTTTGAAATTTAATAAAAATAATTAAAGAAAGCACATTTTTATGCGAATAATATTTGTAACTATGCCACACATTATGTTCGAATGCCCTTTTTTTGCTCTCGGCAGATAAAAACTGTTACACGCTACAAAACTAACAAGTATAAAAACCTTTATTCTGTTCTTTGAGGATTCAAAGGGCATGTTTAATGATTTTTTGGAAGAGTTAAACTTCCAATATAGAATGGATTTGGTAAAGGCAAATTTTAGTTTCATATATTCTGCTTCAATTCCTTAATGTAATATTTTCTTGCAAAGAGAGTTTTCTGATTTCTTTATGCAAAAACTGTTCAAAAAATAATAAAACAAACGGGAGAACACAAAGTTCTGAGGGAATCCTATTCGCGACAACGTACTTTTTTCTGCACCTTTTTACACGATAAAAACGTTATACGTTACAAATATAATTAAATTCTCTGCATGTGGGCAAATATTTACTCTCTTTTCAAAACATTCAAAGAGCATATTTAACGTTTTTTAGTTGAAAGATATAACGCATCCACTATCCTATAAAACTTGTGTTTTAATTTATGCTTCGATCCTCAGATGCAATATTTTCATAAAAATTTTATCTTTACACACATACTGTTGAAATTTAATACAAAAATTTCAAGAAAGCAAAGTTCCGTGCGTGTCTCATTCATACATACGTCCACAACCTATATTCTAATACACCTATCCTTTCGAACAGATATAAATTCCTTTTCCTATTTTTATAGTTCTTGAGCGTTACCTTTAAAATACAGCCACCCAAGGCATGTTTACTTAGTAGAAGTTTTACTTCAAGTTAAATATAAAAACACTCGATCCAGGCGCTCCGCAAATAACGGAAAAAATCAAATAAAAATGAACTCAATTAGTAGAAGTTGAAAAACATCGCTTATCTGTGTTTTCCCTCTCGTCGTTTTTTGCCGTCCAGAATTCGTTTCTCCCGCACAAAACTAAATTCAGCGTGAAAAATATGTTCATTAGAGTGTATAAAAAATTCAATTTAATTGAACGTGACTTTAGATCGACACTGCCGAAAATCTTCCGGCGACTTTCGTTTTATGCATTATTTTTTCGTGGTTATTGAGGGGGAGGGCGGTGAAGTTTTTCACTGGGAAGCGTTCCCGACACTTTTAAGCAGGCTTTTTTGAAGTACCGAAAGAATAAAATTCGAGAATATCTTTTATCGAAAGTACGAAGTTGTTTGACTCAAAAAAGATAAGTTTTGCAACCGCTAAAGGCCATGAGGGTTTACTGTAATGAAAAAAAATGCAGGCTTTTTTCAGATCTCGGTTGCAAAATTACCCCCGTGACCAAGTTTGTACGAATACGTAGAATCAAGTATCATCTAAATATTACGCAACATCTAATGTTAAGAGTCGATAAGTTATAAACCTAAGAGATTTCTTTACGTTGACCTTTCCTTTTAATTGTTTTTCGCCAATCTACCGGCCTAGTGGTTAAGGTGCTAGGCTATAGATCAGGCTAAAAAATATAAGTTTTGCTACCGCTAAAGGCCATAAGGATTTACGTTAATGAAAACAAATGTAAACTTTTATCAGATCTCGGTACCAAAATTATCTGGTGACCAAGTTTACACGAATATGTAGAATCAAGTATGATCTAAATATTATGCAACATCTAATGTTAAGAGTCGATATGTTACTAACCTAACAGATTGCTTTACGTTGACCTTTCCTTCCAATTCTTCTTCGCCGATCAACCGGACTGGTGGTTAAGGTGTTAGCCTCTAGATCGGAAGGTCCCTGGTTTGAATCCGGGTCAGTGCACGGATATTTTTAAGCGTATGGTTTAGAGGCGGCTGGTGCACCTTAAATCTGTCGTGGCCGAAAGTCCTCACGTTGGGTTGGCGTGGAAGTTTGGAGAGTGGGGTGCCAGCTCAGGTGTTGCCTCGTCATCTGACCGTGGTTCAAATTATGTGTAGCTGTCTTCGTATTCCTTCCCTTAGGGGATCGATCCCGGATCGCTGTCAATAGCCCGTTGTACAGCTATATTACGACGTTAATGAAAATTACCTTACCATACTATTCAATTCTTCAAAATTAAACTCTGAATCTTATACTGTTATTAATGCTCTTGTATGAATTTTTCAGTTATTTTACTGAAAGAGGTTACATCTGTTTTATACTAAAAAGTGAATTTTAAAACTAACTCGTTCTGCAAATGTAGATGCCATTAATACATATAGATGCCATTTAATACAATCTTTTTTGTGGTCTTGTATCTAAAATTATGTGATGACAAAGTTTGATGCAAATACTCATCAAACGAAATTAATTTTAAATGTCAATGTAACCAAAATGCAAAAGGTTTTTTTTTGATGTTGATGTGTTTTTATCAGTCTATCGAAAACAAACTCAATCCTAATCTTGTAAGTTCTTTTTTGAATAATTTATTAACACGGGGAATTAAAAAGAATCTAATTAATTGAACTTCAAAGTAAAATAATTATAGTGAAATTGTTTGAAATAAAACTGACAAATACTTTTACTGCAATGTATAAGTTAGTGCAAGTAGTCCCAAATCTTTTTACGATAGAAGACTTTAAATTAGTTTGTGAGATTATGAATAGAATTACTATAAAAATACAATTTTCATCACTCAATTTGAACAGAAATATCCAGACTTACAATGATTTTAGAACAAAATATCATTTTAAGAGAAACGATTCTGAACTATTCCCCAGGTTTTCATTGTCATAAAAGATGTCTTATAAGTCGGCATAGTTTGTTACACTTTAATGAAATGGCTGCAAAAGTAAAAAGCAGTACTTAATTTAGAGTAACGATATTTTTAAATATGCGACAAACACACTTTTTAATGGTAAAATTGACTTAAAAAGAATAAGAATGGCAGGGATGCATAAAGATTATGCTGGGAAAGCATTCGTTCTAATCATACGATTAAAATATTTGGAATGAGTAATCTAAGAACTGTAAATAAAGTGCGAATAGTGATATTTTAAAAGATACAGAGTTATTTTCATATCATTACTGCACGAATATATAACAAATTCTTCCATTTGTTCTATGTTCGCCACTTATCATCTAAAGACAACGGTAATGCATAATATGCACTTAACAGCGTCGACATAAAGATTGCCATACATGTTCAAACATTTAAAGCCATTCGACGACCTTCAGCCACGGTAGAGACTCTTGTAAAGTCATCTTTTCAGTCAATGGTGGTTTCGGGCTCGATTGATTCCTTTGGGTTATCCACAGAGGAAGATATAGTCATAACAAATAGAATCATCGTATAATCATCAAACGGGTCTATCCGTTGAGTCCTAAAGACGGTTTTTACTGAACCGCAGACTCGCATTTGGCAACGAAGAGACATGGGAAGACATCATTCAGCAGTTCATCGGAAGGTTCCTGGTTCGAATCCGGGTATGGGCATGGATGCTTGTTAGCGTATGGTGTAGAGGCGGCTGGTGCACCTTAAATATGTCGTGGCCGAAAGTCCTCACGTTGGGTTGGCGTGGAAGTTTGGAGAGTGGGGTGCCAGCTCAGGTCTTTCTATGTGATCTGACCGTGGTTCAAAATTACGAGGTGTTGTCCTCGGATCTTTCCCTTAAGGGACTGATCCCGGACCGTCGTCATTAGCCCGTTGTGTTGCTCTAGTACGACGTTAACTAAAAATTGCTAAAAATTGCCATTGCCATTCAACAGTTCAGACCAGCAATTCTTCTAGATATATATGTTACCGTTAAAGTGCAATAATACGTTATTCTACAGATTATATAGTTAATGTGCAGATTAACGAAGGTGATTCGTTAAAGTGCCGAAAATTGTTTCATTTCTCAAATTACCTAGGTAATCTGAAAATTGCCTAGATAATCTGCACATTACCTACAAGGCACTCGTTAAGGTACGACATTGATTCGCTCGTTCTACACTTCCTTGATTTTAGCTGTGTCTAGGTTTGCTATTAACCATTTTGATTTCTGGCCACAACTGTGTTACACTTTCTAAGATTATATTACAAAACTCGCGTCCGTAATCAGAATGCAAAATACTTGGAGCGCCAAAAAGGAGAAAAATATCGAGCAAGGTATAGGCAGGATGTGAGCGGCTTCAGTACAACACATTTTGTTAAGTGGTCTTTGTATTCGAGAAGAAACTTAAACTTTCCATCTAGTTGAGATTGGTAATCGATGAGATCCACCTGGTATCTGCTATTGAAATCCGAAGAAATAATCGGCTTTACAGAAATCCCTTTTTTGGCACCGTCTTGTTTTTGTTGACAAGGTTCGCACAAATCCCAAAACAATTTTATTTGGGCTTAGGCTATGTTTTTATAAAGCGTATTTAATTGCTTGATCATTGTGTCTCTTTCACCGTGGCCAATTGACAAATGAGTAGAATACAATGTGTCAAACAATTCTTCGGCATGGACAAACTTTTTCACACTTTCGCCTACCCTGTTGACCGTGAGGTGTGAACGCTTTGGGGAAAAGTCAAAAAGTTATACGGTGATATCTATCTCACGCCAAACGATACGCCACATAATACTATGAAAGGAAATACTATGTCGTAAATGCCACTCGAGGCTCTAACGCTGAAGTCAGATTAATTGGGTAAAAAGGGTCGTACATGCAGGTGAAAGATCCGTTCTGTGAGATGATTTAAAAAATCTAAACTCCGCAGGGTAAGGGTTAGTGCAGCTTGACAAACATAGATCTTGCGTCGTAATAATAAATCCAACCAATTATCATAAGGATATCCTATTTTGAAATTTGCATGCCTCAGAGGGGTGAGAAACAAAATGCACAAATTTACAAATGCACAAACAAAATGCAAGTTGTAGAGAGAGATTTAAAATCAACGTCTCTCTGTAGCGACACAGCGGGTTACTGGAAACTTCCGGTGTCCATCCCGAAAGGTAAGATACGAGGACAACACTGAACTATAGTCAGATGACGATATATCCAAGCTGGTGGTGTCCCACTCTCCTAAATTTCACAACACACACTGAAGTGAGGACATTTGGGGCGAGTTGTAAGCGGCACAGATTCAATTTCTGCCTGGGTATATATCTATTTTGTACTATAAAAATTCCTTTGTGTACCTGTCTCTTACATGAAATTTTTTGCTATTTACTGTAGATTAACCAAATATGGCCGTTTGCGGCAAAAGACCCAAAGCAAACTATCCAATTATCCTATTTTGAAATAAAACTTGCCATTTTCATGTTTGTTAATAAAAATGACATCGGAAGGCTGGTATTATGTACGTATTTTAACTGACTGGAAGAACACTGCGGACTATTTTCGACGCTCCGGGATCAAATCCGATAGGAATGACCCGAGGACAACACCACGTAATTTTGAGCACGGTCAGATTACGAGATCACATCTGAACTGGGAACTCTTCAAACTTGCCCACCGCGCCAATGTGTGGACATTTGAGGCCACTGGAGATTTAACGTGCACCAGCCCCTTTGTACACAATAGTATTTTATTGGATTCGAACTTCGAACCGTACCCCATCGGAAGTAACGATTACAAATCTAGATGGTCGGGACCTGATACCCACAAAGGTAATTTTTTTCAAACTGTGCAGCACAGACGACACAGAGCTTCAAGTCAGGCTCAGAAAAATTTCTCAGACACAGTAGAGAGATGATTCGGTAATTTTGTAATTAACGTCGTACTTGAGCAACACAACGGGCTATTGACGACGGTCCGGCTTCAATCCCTTAAGGGAAAGATCCGAGGACAACACCTCGCAACTTTGAACCACGGTCAGATGACAAAGCAACACCTGAACTGGCACCCCACTCTCCAAACTTCCATACTAACCCAAGGACTTTCGGCCACGACGGATTTAAGGTGCAACAGCCGCCTCTATACCATACGCTTATAAACATTCATGCAGGACCCTGATTCGAACCAGGAACCTTCCGATCTAGAGGCTAACACCTTAACCACTATACCGGTTGGTCGACAGACACAGAAGTGAAAAATACACTCAAGAGGAATCGAACCTGCTGCGTTTGTAACTCGCAGTTTGCTAGCAAAGTGGTCATACGCACTTTACCACGGCGACCTCGAAAGAGTATCGACATTAGTTTTTAAAAGTAGTGCTTGAAGTAATTGTGTTGATACTACACTATTGCTGAGATCCGTGTTAGCCTATTTGGTACTCGATCGAACCAAAGACCATCGTTTAAGTTGGGCATGGTGCACATTAAATCTTCTGTTGTCGCAAATGTCCTGATCCTTGGTGTGGCGTAGAAGTTCGAAGTGGTTTCAGCTCAGGGGTTGATATCATCATCTGAGCGTGAATCAAAATCACGAGGATTGCATACTCTTCGGGATTAATCCTGCACCAAATGGCCTGTCGTGTTGCTCCAACGCTAGGTAAATTTATCTCCCAACGGACTAAACTACTAGTTTTTCATTAGGCTTTTTAATATCTAGTTTAGGGAGTAAAATTCATTGAGAAATAGTGATAAAAACATGTGATATGGTGATATGATATTCTTATAAATCATTTATGAACACAACAGGTTTCATTTTTCAATTTCAATTCATGGTAATCAGTCATATTTGCGTACAAGGAATTAACAATCACACATTTAATGATAGAATTATTCAATCTTGTTGAATAAATTCACACACTATTTTTGTTGAGGGAATATTTCATTCCATTTAAGGAGAAATAATGCACTCTAAATGATGACGAAATGTTTTTACTTAACATTGCATAGATAATTAAATAAATTATAATCAATCTAATGCTCATCTCTATTAGGTTAGTCATTCATATGGCAGAATTAATTTAATAAATTTAACTCTAAATGAGTCTTTTTTCTTATGATAAACATTCGCTTTTGTCGCGAACATAATTTTAATGCTAGTTTTAAAGTAATTATTGACAGAAAATGATTCTAGATTTCTTTTCAACCGATCAAAACTTATACGAATAGTTGACATTAACATATTTAAAAATGGCAACTGAACGAAATTTCTTTAGTTTTTAGCATCTATCTTCAAATACAGTTTGGACTGATGAAATAAAAACAATTTAGTATTTCAGTTCATTTTAAATAATTTACGAAAGTATCTTACAAGTTAAGGGAATACTGAGAAAAGCATGACTGCAAAACAAATGATTTGATAAGCAATTATGTATTTAAAATACAAAATCTAAGATGCGACAAGACTCAACGAAATTCAGCGCATGTTTACAACTAAATAATTCTCAATAAAATTTTTAAAACTGTTTCCTTAGCTGCACGAAAAATTATTTTACTTGACTTACAAACATTTATGTATTTTATAATAGAGCATACTAATTTAATTTATTTCATTCTTAAATACCTGTGAAATAGTTAACCGTGTATTTCAGACATTATATGCATTTCAATTTATAACCGAACAATTTTACAGACTATGTTCATTGTTCGTACGACCATACACTCATTGACATAAAAATTTGTGCACCAAGAAATAATTGTGGGATCTTAACGAAACTTGGCATGAAGGTACATGTCAGACTGAAATGCAAATGATTAGAAACGTAGCGTGATTACACATTGCGTAATTTCTCTAGAGGGCGTTGAACTTCATTCTCCTTGGAGTATAAAACAGGTAAGCAGAGCATGTTTGAGTGTACTTAATCTTTTGCAAAAGAAACGCTGAGGTAGACATGCCGTTACACCGCCATAGAAGACAATATGAACAGCTGTCATAGTTCGAGAGGGGAAGAATCATCGGGATGATGGAAGCTGGGTGGTCAGCTCGGCAAGTAGCTCGTCAAGTAGGCCGTTCTGATTTTACTGTGAGGAGGTGTTGGGACCAGAGGACAGAAGAGACGTCATTTACACGGCGACCAGGCTCAGGACGCTCTCGACATACCAGTCGTCGAGAAGACCGTCACATCATACGAAACGCACGAGTAGAGTCAACTGCTTCATTGGCCGCTATCCAGACACAGGCAGCACCTTCACTACGGTCCCCTGTGTCTTCCTGAACCATAGCAAGGCGCCTGACTGAAGGACATCTGGTATCGTGGCACCCATTATGTGTGCTGCCAATGACACCCACCCATCGAAGCCTCCGTTTAGAGTGGTGTCGCGCACGACGGGATTGGACTGCAACGGAATGGAACCAGGTCGTCTTCAGCGACGAATCTAGATTCAATTTGAGCACTGATGACAGTCGTGTTCGTGTGTGGAGGCCCCGTGGTGAACGTCGCAATCCTGCCTTCGCTTTACAGCGACACACCGCTCCCACAACTGGTGTGATGGTATGGGGTGCCATTTCTTACGATACACGGTCACCCCTAATATTGATCCATGGCACAATGACAGCCCAGCGGTAGGTCCATGACATCCTTCAGTCACATGTGATGCCACTCATGGCAGGGCTCCCAAAAGCCATTTTAAACAAGACAATGCTCGACCACACACAGCAAGGATGTCACAAGACTGTCTAAGCTACATTACCACCATTCCCTGGTCTGCTCGATCCCCAGATTTGTCACCAATCGAGCAAATCTGGGAGTATTTGGTACGGCAAGTTGGAGTTTGGTCGAGCTAAAGGAGCGTTTACTGCACTTGTGGAACGAGATGTCTCAGGACATCATACGGAACTTGTATGCCTCAATGCCCGCTCGTATCGCATCCTGCATTCGCGTTAGAGGGGTTCCAACAGAGTACCAAAACTTCCGTTCATTTGTACTTTTTTCTGCAATAAGAATTATCCTTTTTCTTTGATTTTCTAATCACTTATTTATATCAAAGTAGTACTTACATGTGTAAAATTTCGTTTCGTTTTTAGACTTTTTCTTGGTGTGCAAATTTTTATGTCAATGAGTGTATTTCGTAACTACTGGTTGAAATTTGAACCTTGTGAATTAATTGAAATAAATTTGTATGAATCACATCAAATTGTGTCGAAGCAATTTAATTACTATTCGCTAAGAGGGAATTATCATATATATCGACTTGTTCCTAGAATTATTCAGCTAAAACTACAAGCTAATACAATCGAAACTGTATTATAATAAGATCTGCCTTGCACATGCGTAAAATTAATGCATTAATTAATGAAAAGGAAGCAATACATTATTACATTTTGAATACATATCTCAAAATACAAACATCCGTAATATTGTGAAAAGCTTCCAGTTCAGTTTAATTATATCGTTCCTACTATTGAAATTCAAGCCTTATAAATTCCAACAAAGTATTTAAATTAATTTCTAACTGACCCTCATTAATAGGTAGATAGTTAAATTAATTAATATTTGTCAGTTATTTAATTCCTTACATTAGTTTATTTAATAATTTATAAACCTAGTTTCAAGGATTTGAGAACCATACAACTTTCTGAACTGAGCATTTCAAGTCTACGACACAACAAAGTTATAAATTGTCATTCATACTAATTAGTTTCTCCCACTTTCTTTATGTATATTAGAAATTATAAAATTTGATTTGAAAGTTGTAGAAAAGGGCCCATTTCTAAACCGTATAATGAAAGGGTTTTATTGCGAATAGAGTGAACAATATAAAAATGAATTCTAAGCAAATATGTCGCATTGAAAATTGATCATGTATATATGCCACAACGTACGTTTACATAAATAGACAGTATTTGTATATTGACGGATGGCAACGAATCGGTATAAACAATGTAAAATCAACCATTACGGTATTTTGCTTCTTTTGTTTGAAAATGCTTATTTTGAGGTACAGAAGTGCATAATACTGCTAAAACTCCTTGGAGTGTTCTTGATCTAATGAAATTATCCAATAGTCTAATAACAGACGGCAATGAGAAAGTTTGAAGATGGAAATCAGCATAGAAAAGAAAACTTGAGTGTAGTCGAAAATAGGTTCAGACGTTTCAATATACAGAACCTACTTGTTAAATGGAAAAATTCAGAAGCTAAATGTGACATGACTAAAGGTACTTTAAAGTACGAATAAATAAAATTAGTAAGAAGTACAAGAATGTTGCTTTATATTTCTAATTTTTTCATTTGGAGGTAGGAAATGGCATTGCCGTGTATATATTCATTGTAAATGGATTTTAAGAAAGGTATGAAATATGAGTAACGAGACTGACATCGTGAAGTGTTAAGAAACATTAGAAGAAATGCCATGCATCGGTAATTTTTAGTTAACGTCGTACTAGAGCAACACAAGGGACTATTGACGACGGTCCGGATCAACCCCTTAAAGGAAAATCCGAGGACAACACCTCGCAATTTTGAACCACGGTCAGATGACGAAGCAGCACCTGAGCTGACACCCCACTCTCCAAACTTCCACACCAACCCAACGTGAGGACTTTCGATCACGACAGATTTAAGGTGCACCATACTCCTCTACACCATACGCTAACAAGCATCCATGCCCATACCCGGATTTCAACCAGGAACCTTTCGATCTAGAGGCTAACACCTTAACCACTATGCCGGTTGGTCAGCGCTATGCGTCGGTCATGAAGTGTATTATAACTTCTGTAAGAGTGGATGTTTAGTTAGTGTATTGAATTATTTACTCATTTTCAGTGATCTTCTTGAGATAATATGTACATAATTTTCAGGACACTAAATTTAAATCTATAAAATCCTTTACATAACAATGAGAGATAAGCATTGATTTATATAATCTTGCTTGCCTAGGTCAATTCTGTAACGATGGAAAATAATGAATTATTTTAATACTTTGATAACATAGCGATGACTCAAAGCAGAAAATACAACTGTGTTTGAACTTTCTAAATAATGATAGAATGAATCGTCTTACGTAAAAGCTCGTGTATACATCCTTCAATAAACGAAACCACAGCAAAACTCAACCTCAAGAAAGTTAACTAGGGAAAATGGCATCACAGAATTACATAACATATCAAGGGAACTAAATTATGCAGGACATGGCCAACCACCAAACACCACAACCTCTAGCACCCTAAATTATGCAAGTAACGTTGAATCAACTCTCGCCAATTTCACTGTCACTCAGTTTGAATGTCGCAAACCCGCATCAAGCCTTCATACGTGCGTTAAACTCTGGTAATGACTTCATAAATTCACAGCACAATGTGTCATCAAATAGTGCTATTTCCTGCACATGGCGACAGCAAATAAGATATTGCCAGCTCATGATTACCTTTCCTTCTAAAAATAGGGAACTTTCCAGCATGCCGATTTTTGCAGATTATTCACGGTGTTGGTGTTACATGACCGAGTATCTGGAATAAAGGACTTCAGATTGTATTTCATATTTGTAAACTTATATACCTTTCTTGGTCTCACAGGACAATAGTACAGGGTGGGCCAAGAAAAAGCAATACATTGTGGTCCTGGTTGCTGTTACTGTTTAAGGAATCGGAATTCTTCTTCCAACAGGAAGGAGCAACTTGCCTCACGTCTGACAAATCCTTGAGGCCTTTTCTGAAGAAGAGAACTGGTTGGTTGGTTTGGGATTTAAAGGCTCAAGGGTTATATTTGGCCAAGCTACGCCAAACACGGAAGACAATGTCAAGTAACCATGCAAAGAAAGGAAAGAGCAAATTGACATAAGGCTGGCAAATCCTTGAGGCGTTTTCTGAAGAAAAGAACGGGTTGGTTGGTTTGGGGTTTAAAGGCTCAAGGGTTATATTTGGTCAAGCTACACCAAACACGGAAGACAGTGTCAAGTAATTGTGTAAAGAAAGGAAAGAGCAATTTGACATAAGGCTGGCAAATCATTGAGGCGTTTTCTGAAGAAAAGAACGGGTTGGTTGGTTTGGGGTTTAAAGGCTAAAGGGTTATATTTGGTCAAGCTACACCAAACACGGAAGACAATGTCAAGTAATCATGCAAAGAAAGGAAAGAGCAATTTGACATAAAGCTGGCAAATCATTGAGGCGTTTTCTGAAGAAAAGAACGGGTTGGTTGGTTTGGGGTTTAAAGGCTCAAGGGTTATATTTGGTCAAGCTACACCAAACACGGAAGACAATGTCAAGTAATTGTGCAAAGAAAGGAAAGAGCAATTTGACATAAGACTTGCAAATCATTGAGGCGTTTTTTGAAGAAAAGAACGGGTTGGTTGATTTGGGGTTTAAAGGCTCAAGGGTTATATTTGGTCCAGCTACACCAAACACGGAAGACAATGTCAAGTAATTGTGTAAAGAAAGGAAAGAGCAATTTGACATAAGGCTGGCAAATCATTAAGGCGTTTTCTGATGAAAAGAACGGGTTGGTTGGTTTGGGGTTTAAAGGCTCAAGGGTTATATTTGGTCAAGCTACACCAAACACGGAAGACAATTTCAAGTAATTGTGTAAAGAAAGGAAAGAGCAATTTGACATAAGGCTGGCAAATCATTGAGGCGTTTTCTGAAGAAAAGAACGGGTTGGTTGGTTTGGGGTTTAAAGGCTCAAGGGTTATATTTGGTCAAGCTACACCAAACACGGAAGACAATGTCAAGTAATTGTGTAAAGAAAGGAAAGAGCAATTTGACATAAGTCTGGCAAATCATTTAGGCGTTTTCTGAAGAAAAGAACGGGTTGGTTGGTTTGGGGTTTAAAGGCTCAAGGGTTATATTTGGTCAAGCTACACCAAACACGGAAGACAATGTCAAGTAATTGTGTAAAGAAAGGAAAGAGCAATTTGACATAAGGCTGGCAAATCATTAAGGCGTTTTCTGATGAAAAGAACGGGTTGGTTGGTTTGGGGTTTAAAGGCTCAAGGGTTATATTTGGTCAAGCTACACCAAACACGGAAGACAATTTCAAGTAATTGTGTAAAGAAAGGAAAGAGCAATTTGACATAAGGCTGGCAAATCATTGAGGCGTTTTCTGAAGAAAAGAACGGGTTGGTTGGTTTGGGGTTTAAAGGCTCAAGGGTTATATTTGGTCAAGCTACACCAAACACGGAAGACAATGTCAAGTAATTGTGTAAAGAAAGGAAAGAGCAATTTCACACAAGTCTGGCAAATCATTGAGGCGTTTTCTGAAGAAAAGAACGGGTTGGTTGGTTTGGGGTTTAAAGGCTCAAGGGTTATATTTGGTCAAGCTACACCAAACACGGAAGACAATGTCAAGTAATTGTGTAAAGAAAGGAAAGAGCAATTTGACATAAGGCTGGCAAATCATTGAGGCGTTTTCTGATGAAAAGAACGGGTTGGTTGGTTTGGGGTTTAAAGGCTCAAGGGTTATATTTGGTCAAGCTACACCAAACACGGAAGACAATTTCAAGTAATTGTGTAAAGAAAGGAAACAGCAATTTGACATAAGGCTGGCAAATCATTGAGGCGTTTTCTGAAGAAAAGAACGGGTTGGTTGGTTTGGGGTTTAAAGGCTCAAGGGTTATATTTGGTCAAGCTACACCAAACACGGAAGACAATGTCAATTAATTGTGTAAAGAAAGGAAAGAGCAATTTGACATAAGTCTGGCAAATCATTGAGGCGTTTTCTGAAGAAAAGAACGGGTTGGTTGGTTTGGGGTTTAAAGGCTCAAGGGTTATATTTGGTCAAGCTACACCAAACACGGAAGACAATGTCAAGCAATTGTGTAAAGAAAGGAAAGAGCAATTTGACATAAGGCTGGCAAATCATTGAGGCGTTTTCTGAAGAAAAGAACGGGTTGGTTGGTTTGGGGTTTAAAGGCTCAAGGGTTATATTTGGTCAAGCTACACCAAACACGGAAGACAATGTCAAGTAATGGTGTAAAGAAAGGAAAGAGCAATTTGACATAAGGCTGGCAAATCATTGAGGCGTTTTCTGAAGAAAAGAATGGGTTGGTTGATTTGGAGTTTAAAGGCTCAAGGGTTATATTTGGTCAAGCTACACCAAACACGGAAGACAGTGTCAAGTAATTGTGTAAAGAAAGGAAAGAGCAATTTGACATAAGGCTGGCAAATCATTGAGGCGTTTTCTGAAGAAAAGAACGGGTTGGTTGGTTTGGGGTTTAAAGGCTAAAGGGTTATATTTGGTCAAGCTACACCAAACACGGAAGACAATGTCAAGTAATCATGCAAAGAAAGGAAAGAGCAATTTGACATAAAGCTGGCAAATCATTGAGGCGTTTTCTGAAGAAAAGAACGGGTTGGTTGGTTTGGGGTTTAAAGGCTCAAGGGTTATATTTGGTCAAGCTACACCAAACACGGAAGACAATGTCAAGTAATTGTGCAAAGAAAGGAAAGAGCAATTTGACATAAGACTTGCAAATCATTGAGGCGTTTTTTGAAGAAAAGAACGGGTTGGTTGATTTGGGGTTTAAAGGCTCAAGGGTTATATTTGGTCCAGCTACACCAAACACGGAAGACAATGTCAAGTAATTGTGTAAAGAAAGGAAAGAGCAATTTGACATAAGGCTGGCAAATCATTAAGGCGTTTTCTGATGAAAAGAACGGGTTGGTTGGTTTGGGGTTTAAAGGCTCAAGGGTTATATTTGGTCAAGCTACACCAAACACGGAAGACAATTTCAAGTAATTGTGTAAAGAAAGGAAAGAGCAATTTGACATAAGGCTGGCAAATCATTGAGGCGTTTTCTGAAGAAAAGAACGGGTTGGTTGGTTTGGGGTTTAAAGGCTCAAGGGTTATATTTGGTCAAGCTACACCAAACACGGAAGACAATGTCAAGTAATTGTGTAAAGAAAGGAAAGAGCAATTTGACATAAGTCTGGCAAATAATTTAGGCGTTTTCTGAAGAAAAGAACGGGTTGGTTGGTTTGGGGTTTAAAGGCTCAAGGGTTATATTTGGTCAAGCTACACCAAACACGGAAGACAATGTCAAGTAATTGTGTAAAGAAAGGAAAGAGCAATTTGACATAAGGCTGGCAAATCATTAAGGCGTTTTCTGATGAAAAGAACGGGTTGGTTGGTTTGGGGTTTAAAGGCTCAAGGGTTATATTTGGTCAAGCTACACCAAACACGGAAGACAATTTCAAGTAATTGTGTAAAGAAAGGAAAGAGCAATTTGACATAAGGCTGGCAAATCATTGAGGCGTTTTCTGAAGAAAAGAACGGGTTGGTTGGTTTGGGGTTTAAAGGCTCAAGGGTTATATTTGGTCAAGCTACACCAAACACGGAAGACAATGTCAAGTAATTGTGTAAAGAAAGGAAAGAGCAATTTCACACAAGTCTGGCAAATCATTGAGGCGTTTTCTGAAGAAAAGAACGGGTTGGTTGGTTTGGGGTTTAAAGGCTCAAGGGTTATATTTGGTCAAGCTACACCAAACACGGAAGACAATGTCAAGTAATTGTGTAAAGAAAGGAAAGAGCAATTTGACATAAGGCTGGCAAATCATTGAGGCGTTTTCTGATGAAAAGAACGGGTTGGTTGGTTTGGGGTTTAAAGGCTCAAGGGTTATATTTGGTCAAGCTACACCAAACACGGAAGACAATTTCAAGTAATTGTGTAAAGAAAGGAAAGAGCAATTTGACATAAGGCTGGCAAATCATTGAGGCGTTTTCTGAAGAAAAGAACGGGTTGGTTGGTTTGGGGTTTAAAGGCTCAAGGGTTATATTTGGTCAAGCTACACCAAACACGGAAGACAATGTCAATTAATTGTGTAAAGAAAGGAAAGAGCAATTTGACATAAGTCTGGCAAATCATTGAGGCGTTTTCTGAAGAAAAGAACGGGTTGGTTGGTTTGGGGTTTAAAGGCTCAAGGGTTATATTTGGTCAAGCTACACCAAACACGGAAGACAATGTCAAGTAATTGTGTAAAGAAAGGAAAGAGCAATTTGACATAAGGCTGGCAAATCATTGAGGCGTTTTCTGATGAAAAGAACGGGTTGGTTGGTTTGGGGTTTAAAGGCTCAAGGGTTATATTTGGTCAAGCTACACCAAACACGGAAGACAATGTCAATTAATTGTGTAAAGAAAGGAAAGAGCAATTTGACATAAGTCTGGCAAATCATTGAGGCGTTTTCTGAAGAAAAGAACGGGTTGGTTGGTTTGGGGTTTAAAGGCTCAAGGGTTATATTTGGTCAAGCTACACCAAACACGGAAGACAATGTCAAGTAATTGTGTAAAGAAAGGAAAGAGCAATTTGACATAAGGCTGGCAAATCATTGAGGCGTTTTCTGATGAAAAGAACGGGTTGGTTGGTTTGGGGTTTAAAGGCTCAAGGGTTATATTTGGTCAAGCTACACCAAACACGGAAGACAATTTCAAGTAATTGTGTAAAGAAAGGAAACAGCAATTTGACATAAGGCTGGCAAATCATTGAGGCGTTTTCTGAAGAAAAGAACGGGTTGGTTGGTTTGGGGTTTAAAGGCTCAAGGGTTATATTTGGTCAAGCTACACCAAACACGGAAGACAATGTCAATTAATTGTGTAAAGAAAGGAAAGAGCAATTTGACATAAGTCTGGCAAATCATTGAGGCGTTTTCTGAAGAAAAGAACGGGTTGGTTGGTTTGGGGTTTAAAGGCTCAAGGGTTATATTTGGTCAAGCTACACCAAACACGGAAGACAATGTCAAGCAATTGTGTAAAGAAAGGAAAGAGCAATTTGACATAAGGCTGGCAAATCATTGAGGCGTTTTCTGAAGAAAAGAACGGGTTGGTTGGTTTGGGGTTTAAAGGCTCAAGGGTTATATTTGGTCAAGCTACACCAAACACGGAAGACAATGTCAAGTAATGGTGTAAAGAAAGGAAAGAGCAATTTGACATAAGGCTGGCAAATCATTGAGGCGTTTTCTGAAGAAAAGAATGGGTTGGTTGATTTGGAGTTTAAAGGCTCAAGGGTTATATTTGGTCAAGCTACACCAAACACGGAAGACAGTGTCAAGTAATTGTGTAAAGAAAGGAAAGAGCAATTTGACATAAGGCTGGCAAATCATTGAGGCGTTTTCTGAAGAAAAGAACGGGTTGGTTGGTTTGGGGTTTAAAGGCTAAAGGGTTATATTTGGTCAAGCTACACCAAACACGGAAGACAATGTCAAGTAATCATGCAAAGAAAGGAAAGAGCAATTTGACATAAAGCTGGCAAATCATTGAGGCGTTTTCTGAAGAAAAGAACGGGTTGGTTGGTTTGGGGTTTAAAGGCTCAAGGGTTATATTTGGTCAAGCTACACCAAACACGGAAGACAATGTCAAGTAATTGTGCAAAGAAAGGAAAGAGCAATTTGACATAAGACTTGCAAATCATTGAGGCGTTTTTTGAAGAAAAGAACGGGTTGGTTGATTTGGGGTTTAAAGGCTCAAGGGTTATATTTGGTCCAGCTACACCAAACACGGAAGACAATGTCAAGTAATTGTGTAAAGAAAGGAAAGAGCAATTTGACATAAGGCTGGCAAATCATTAAGGCGTTTTCTGATGAAAAGAACGGGTTGGTTGGTTTGGGGTTTAAAGGCTCAAGGGTTATATTTGGTCAAGCTACACCAAACACGGAAGACAATTTCAAGTAATTGTGTAAAGAAAGGAAAGAGCAATTTGACATAAGGCTGGCAAATCATTGAGGCGTTTTCTGAAGAAAAGAACGGGTTGGTTGGTTTGGGGTTTAAAGGCTCAAGGGTTATATTTGGTCAAGCTACACCAAACACGGAAGACAATGTCAAGTAATTGTGTAAAGAAAGGAAAGAGCAATTTGACATAAGTCTGGCAAATCATTTAGGCGTTTTCTGAAGAAAAGAACGGGTTGGTTGGTTTGGGGTTTAAAGGCTCAAGGGTTATATTTGGTCAAGCTACACCAAACACGGAAGACAATGTCAAGTAATTGTGTAAAGAAAGGAAAGAGCAATTTGACATAAGGCTGGCAAATCATTAAGGCGTTTTCTGATGAAAAGAACGGGTTGGTTGGTTTGGGGTTTAAAGGCTCAAGGGTTATATTTGGTCAAGCTACACCAAACACGGAAGACAATTTCAAGTAATTGTGTAAAGAAAGGAAAGAGCAATTTGACATAAGGCTGGCAAATCATTGAGGCGTTTTCTGAAGAAAAGAACGGGTTGGTTGGTTTGGGGTTTAAAGGCTCAAGGGTTATATTTGGTCAAGCTACACCAAACACGGAAGACAATGTCAAGTAATTGTGTAAAGAAAGGAAAGAGCAATTTCACACAAGTCTGGCAAATCATTGAGGCGTTTTCTGAAGAAAAGAACGGGTTGGTTGGTTTGGGGTTTAAAGGCTCAAGGGTTATATTTGGTCAAGCTACACCAAACACGGAAGACAATGTCAAGTAATTGTGTAAAGAAAGGAAAGAGCAATTTGACATAAGGCTGGCAAATCATTGAGGCGTTTTCTGATGAAAAGAACGGGTTGGTTGGTTTGGGGTTTAAAGGCTCAAGGGTTATATTTGGTCAAGCTACACCAAACACGGAAGACAATTTCAAGTAATTGTGTAAAGAAAGGAAACAGCAATTTGACATAAGGCTGGCAAATCATTGAGGCGTTTTCTGAAGAAAAGAACGGGTTGGTTGGTTTGGGGTTTAAAGGCTCAAGGGTTATATTTGGTCAAGCTACACCAAACACGGAAGACAATGTCAATTAATTGTGTAAAGAAAGGAAAGAGCAATTTGACATAAGTCTGGCAAATCATTGAGGCGTTTTCTGAAGAAAAGAACGGGTTGGTTGGTTTGGGGTTTAAAGGCTCAAGGGTTATATTTGGTCAAGCTACACCAAACACGGAAGACAATGTCAAGCAATTGTGTAAAGAAAGGAAAGAGCAATTTGACATAAGGCTGGCAAATCATTGAGGCGTTTTCTGAAGAAAAGAACGGGTTGGTTGGTTTGGGGTTTAAAGGCTCAAGGGTTATATTTGGTCAAGCTACACCAAACACGGAAGACAATGTCAAGTAATGGTGTAAAGAAAGGAAAGAGCAATTTGACATAAGGCTGGCAAATCATTGAGGCGTTTTCTGAAGAAAAGAATGGGTTGGTTGATTTGGAGTTTAAAGGCTCAAGGGTTATATTTGGTCAAGCTACACCAAACACGGAAGACAGTGTCAAGTAATTGTGTAAAGAAAGGAAAGAGCAATTTGACATAAGGCTGGCAAATCATTGAGGCGTTTTCTGAAGAAAAGAACGGGTTGGTTGGTTTGGGGTTTAAAGGCTAAAGGGTTATATTTGGTCAAGCTACACCAAACACGGAAGACAATGTCAAGTAATCATGCAAAGAAAGGAAAGAGCAATTTGACATAAAGCTGGCAAATCATTGAGGCGTTTTCTGAAGAAAAGAACGGGTTGGTTGGTTTGGGGTTTAAAGGCTCAAGGGTTATATTTGGTCAAGCTACACCAAACACGGAAGACAATGTCAAGTAATTGTGCAAAGAAAGGAAAGAGCAATTTGACATAAGACTTGCAAATCATTGAGGCGTTTTTTGAAGAAAAGAACGGGTTGGTTGATTTGGGGTTTAAAGGCTCAAGGGTTATATTTGGTCCAGCTACACCAAACACGGAAGACAATGTCAAGTAATTGTGTAAAGAAAGGAAAGAGCAATTTGACATAAGGCTGGCAAATCATTAAGGCGTTTTCTGATGAAAAGAACGGGTTGGTTGGTTTGGGGTTTAAAGGCTCAAGGGTTATATTTGGTCAAGCTACACCAAACACGGAAGACAATTTCAAGTAATTGTGTAAAGAAAGGAAAGAGCAATTTGACATAAGGCTGGCAAATCATTGAGGCGTTTTCTGAAGAAAAGAACGGGTTGGTTGGTTTGGGGTTTAAAGGCTCAAGGGTTATATTTGGTCAAGCTACACCAAACACGGAAGACAATGTCAAGTAATTGTGTAAAGAAAGGAAAGAGCAATTTGACATAAGTCTGGCAAATAATTTAGGCGTTTTCTGAAGAAAAGAACGGGTTGGTTGGTTTGGGGTTTAAAGGCTCAAGGGTTATATTTGGTCAAGCTACACCAAACACGGAAGACAATGTCAAGTAATTGTGTAAAGAAAGGAAAGAGCAATTTGACATAAGGCTGGCAAATCATTAAGGCGTTTTCTGATGAAAAGAACGGGTTGGTTGGTTTGGGGTTTAAAGGCTCAAGGGTTATATTTGGTCAAGCTACACCAAACACGGAAGACAATTTCAAGTAATTGTGTAAAGAAAGGAAAGAGCAATTTGACATAAGGCTGGCAAATCATTGAGGCGTTTTCTGAAGAAAAGAACGGGTTGGTTGGTTTGGGGTTTAAAGGCTCAAGGGTTATATTTGGTCAAGCTACACCAAACACGGAAGACAATGTCAAGTAATTGTGTAAAGAAAGGAAAGAGCAATTTCACACAAGTCTGGCAAATCATTGAGGCGTTTTCTGAAGAAAAGAACGGGTTGGTTGGTTTGGGGTTTAAAGGCTCAAGGGTTATATTTGGTCAAGCTACACCAAACACGGAAGACAATGTCAAGTAATTGTGTAAAGAAAGGAAAGAGCAATTTGACATAAGGCTGGCAAATCATTGAGGCGTTTTCTGATGAAAAGAACGGGTTGGTTGGTTTGGGGTTTAAAGGCTCAAGGGTTATATTTGGTCAAGCTACACCAAACACGGAAGACAATTTCAAGTAATTGTGTAAAGAAAGGAAAGAGCAATTTGACATAAGGCTGGCAAATCATTGAGGCGTTTTCTGAAGAAAAGAACGGGTTGGTTGGTTTGGGGTTTAAAGGCTCAAGGGTTATATTTGGTCAAGCTACACCAAACACGGAAGACAATGTCAATTAATTGTGTAAAGAAAGGAAAGAGCAATTTGACATAAGTCTGGCAAATCATTGAGGCGTTTTCTGAAGAAAAGAACGGGTTGGTTGGTTTGGGGTTTAAAGGCTCAAGGGTTATATTTGGTCAAGCTACACCAAACACGGAAGACAATGTCAAGCAATTGTGTAAAGAAAGGAAAGAGCAATTTGACATAAGGCTGGCAAATCATTGAGGCGTTTTCTGAAGAAAAGAACGGGTTGGTTGGTTTGGGGTTTAAAGGCTCAAGGGTTATATTTGGTCAAGCTACACCAAACACGGAAGACAATGTCAAGTAATGGTGTAAAGAAAGGAAAGAGCAATTTGACATAAGGCTGGCAAATCATTGAGGCGTTTTCTGAAGAAAAGAATGGGTTGGTTGGTTTGGAGTTTAAAGGCTCAAGGGTTATATTTGGTCAAGCTACACCAAACGCGGAAGACAATGTCAAGTAATTGTGTAAAGAAAGGATGGAAAGATGAAAGAGAACGATCGTCTCGGGCATCCTGCTGTCACTATCCTCATTTTTTACTGAGGCAGTAAGCCCCATGGGAAAATAATAGATCACTACGGTGCCTTGGGTTCATGAACCCTATGTCAAGATACCTCAAGATGTGCTCCCGTGGGAGAAGAAAAGACAGTGAGCAAAGGGTTGTGATATTTCATATAATAACAATTGACTAGGATTAGTAAACGCATACACTAATACAAATCCTCACGGTGGTAGTCTCTTCTCGTCAATAGGAAAACTGACCTGATCTCGATAGAAGATCTTGTCATACAGGTTTGGATAATATTGTCACTAGAAGAAAACTAATGAGATCTTGATGGAAGATATAATCTTGTTGCTTGAATAAAACTAATCAGATCTTGATGGAAGATATAATCTTGTCACTGGACGAAAACAAAACAAATCTTGATGGAAGATATAATCTTGTTGCTTGAATAAAACTAATCAGATCTTGATGGAAGATATAATCTTGTCATTGGACGAAAACGAATCAGATCTTGATGGAAGATATAATAATCTTGCCATTAGAAGAAAAGTAATCAGATCTTGATCTCGTCATCATAAAAAAAAATCGGTAATAACTTGATGTTGAGATATCTAGTTCTTTTAATAAAATTGGTCAGTGGAAACCACCTTTCTTAGGACGAAAACTTTATTCCTACCTAAAGCACCATCAGGACATACATCCAAATGTACTCTTTGGGAAATCTGCTCAGAGTACTTAGGAAAATATGTAAGCCTATAGAAAAATGCATTACTTAAACTGATTTTTGAAAGCTGTTACATCGGCATATCAAAGTAACCATTCTATGGTGCTTTTGAAGTCTTATTTAATTAGTGAATGTATGAATGTTCCTACCCTTACACTCATAAAGTGACGCCTCCACCCTCCTTCAAAAATGTAACATCGGAGATCATGTCTTTCCCAATTTTCCCAATCCGTTTCGGCAAAAGTACTCTGGGGCGTAAAATTGGGTCATCCACTTACTAGACCATCGATCACACTCGCTCCGCACAACCGCTAATTGCAATAATTATTACGCTTGGCATGCGAACGGATGTGCTGCTCCGATTTATGCAACTCCCCAGGCCAGAGTAATGCGAAAAGTTTGAATGACACGGAAAAATTGCCGTTTCGCCTTGTTGCGGCTAGTGGACTCGAGATAGGGAATGCGGGGAATTCAACAGCGATGTTTGGAGGTGTAGTTACTTTTCTCGGGCGCGGCAATAATTTTAAATTCCTCTGGGCTTGCAAGAGGTGTGCACCCTTTTATCGTGTTCCTGGATGAACTGATGCGTATTTCTAAGCATTTTAGACAGCGTGATTTCTCTAGTGAAGTTCGTGGCAGGCATAGCACTTATCTCAAACGTACAAGGGATTGGTAATTCAATGCTGTTGAATTCGCAGCGCTGAGTTAAGCAGATGAATGTAAAAATACAAGGGGAGATATTTCATTACATTCTCCAACATTCGGGTTTGAACAAGAAAAGTTCTTCGAACGCAGAAGTCCGGTTGTGATAGCAACGGTTAAGCGATTGGAGGGTTGCGAGTTCGAAACTAAGTTAATCCAAACACCATCACACACGTAGAGAGGTTGGTACATGTTAAACCTGTCCTGGTCTCGAATTTCCTCACGTTGGCAATGTGTGGAGGTTTTGAGTGTGGGTACCAATTAAGCTGCTCTCGAAATCTGACCGTGGTTCCAAATTACGAGACGTTGTCCTTGGATATTTCCCTTCGAGAATGATCCCTGACTGCAGCCAATACCAAGTTGTATTCCTCCAGTGCGATATTAATTCACTACCTAGCTACGGATACTAGTAAAAAAATAAAGAAGGCGATACTGCTATTTATTTAACCGTGCATGAAATTCGTTCATGCTGTGGTGAGATCCACACCCTTTAAGGGTTACAGTCGAGGGAAACCCGTGGGAAAGGATTCTATTGAAGCAGGCCGCTTCTTTGTGGACCTTCTCTCCGATTCTACGCTATCCACACCCGTAGGGAGTTTCTCGTGGGAACGGAATGTGTCGGCGAGTCCGGACATTTTTTGGACTGAACGACAAACGAGCCAGTCGGTTTCTTTGATCCGTACACTAAATAGAAGGAATTTGTCCCCAGCTGTGAGGTCAGCTATAAGAAGGGAACTGGAAGAGACTTTCTGGACTTCTGAGTCGGACTTCTGGAGAGAGCGTACGGTGTGCATCTTTCATATGATCTGTGATAGATCTCTGTGCATCTAAACGAGTAATGCTTTTCACTCTCCTCATTTTTTGAAACAGCATTCCTTCATGTAAAATTGTATAAATTCTTTTATCCATCCAAGATATAATAAACTTATTTTTATTCTAAAAATATTCTATGTTTGGCTGGGCATAATGTCACAATGCATTATTCAGATAGCGTTAGTTAGATTATGATTTTCCTAGGTTTAGTATTTTCAGAGAATGTTTGGTTGGGTTTTGTTTATATGGCACAAAGGCCGTGTCTAGGCAAGCTGTGGAAAAAACAAAACGTATCCATAGATAATGTCACGTAATGGACATACACACACTAGAAAAGGTTTCCTGACATACATGTTGCATAATCAAAACCAAATCCACCAAACCACCTGCACAGTGGCGACACTCGTAGCGACGCCAGCGCCACGGAGCGCAGGTGCATAAGAGAGCAGAGTAGTGAAGAGCAAAGTCGCCAACAGCGAAGCTCTCATCGATGTTTCCGTTTTAATGTGTCTTTTAGTTGGACTTAAGAGCCTAAAGTTGTATGCTAAACCTGAGAATATATAGTTATTGTTAGAATCTGACTTGTTCTTGTCTTCATACATCAACACCCTAGACAACCCGAACCAGAACATACAAGAGATAAATACACTTGCGGGTTGCTAATTCTGTAGGCAAAACCACAGACCCACGATTTTCAGAGGGGTTCTACTATTAAATGCTCGTCATCTGTTTACATATTTTCTCTTCCGATCTTTTCCTGTGAGATTGATCCAGAACTGTCCTACATAGACCGCTGTGTTGCTTCATTGCCATGTTAATGAAACTACCTACCTACTTACGTACTTCTTAACGCATTGGCGACAGTACATACATGGTGTTTACATATTTAAGGACGTATTTTGGAATTTTATAGCTCACAATATCATATTTGTTTGCATGCAGTATTAAAGAAAATGTTTATGGAACATACAAATTCAGCATTACATATTATTCAATTAGTGGAATGTTTAATTTAATTCACTCTAAATTTAAGCCTATACAGAAGCAAAGGAAAGTCCTAATATTTCTCTTTTAACATACTCAATTTCACGATTAAGGTTGAACTTGGGGATGATTAAGCATGCAGCCAAAACTCCCAGAATCAAACATCCATGTCAATTTTAGTGAATAAAAATTTATACACTTCGAAACGAATGAGAAGATATCGAAAAAAGTACCGAATAATGATTGTTTTCGAACCACTTACAATTATAAAACGTTTATTAAAACCTATGAAGGGTCAATTTACTAAGGTGGTAGCTATTTTCTCTTCTATCACGCATCAAATACAACTCCTCACGAGTGGAATGATGAACAGAATATCTGGATTGATCCGCCTGGAGTTTTAACACCTTATAATGCCTACTATATACGTGTTATAACCAGATCGTGTCAGCAAGCGACATCAGCAACAAAACCAGTGGTTATTACCACAGACATATGAAAATAAGTATTGAAGAGAAAATTATATGACAAGTTTTTTTGCAAAAGGCAAACATTTGAGTTCCATAGAGCTCCAGGAGTATAAGTGGTGTGTCGTGGACCGTAAGATTTTCTCGAATACACAATGCTCCATTTCTCTTTTCTCTGATGGAAAAAATATTATTCTGAAATCGATGCAGGCTAGTCACGAGAGAAAACTGTTTAAGTACCGTCGTAATGTGTTAGTATGGAATAAATCTTCTTTAGGTAGATTGGGTTTTGTGGCACAGGGGCATATTTGACCATGCTGAGCCAGCCGCATGACACACATCAAATAATGGATATAAACACACACAAAATTTTTACAAACACAGAAGAAAGATTAATACGTACAGGAACGAATCGATCCTGCAGCGCCCAAGTTCTTCAGAATACCCGAAAATTAATCTACGTATATAATTCAATCTTCAAAGTACGCAGTAGATGCTGCATTATGCAAAAGAAGTATCAAGTCCAAGAAGTACAACCAAGTCCGTAATCCCTTGTCTAAGTGTCAATTAATATATATATATATATATATATGTGTTGTTATTTTATTTTTACTGATGTCCAGGAGTGTAAGTGGTATCGTGAACCATGTGATTTACCCGAACACACAATAGTTCATTTGTATGTTCTCTGATGGAAAAACAAGGATAAAACCAGTCTCCTTACATCAACGTTATAGATATAATAATTTTAGGTATGTAGATAGTGCACATGTAGTACTAATGCTAGCAGATTTCATTTAAAGTCTCCTGTATTATTATTATTATTTGGTATAACCCAGCGAACATCAACATTTGATATTTTATTTTAGTACCGAATTTGGATGGATATTTCGGCTTATATGCCGAAGCTTATAAGGATACGTACTATACGACTTTGAATTAAACTTGAAAATGTACAAAGCTTTTATTGTCTCTACTATTATAAAATAAAGTTTCTGTGTTTCTGTGTGTCGGGTATGTACGGGGTGCCCTGACGAATTTATGGCATTCACACTAATGAAATTTGAGACACATGTAGTACGAATTTTTTAGCAATTTTATATACCAGCCCGATTTTTAAAATTGTATCTTGAAAATTTTAAAATTATTTTAATGCGATGTTTAATTATTATTTCCTTTCCTCCGAATGGCAACAGTCATGATCGGTATTGAATGAATCCGTATTTTCTGCGCGTGTGTAGCCGCCCTATTACTGGATATCCTTTATGACATTTATTTAAAAGAATATTAACTTTTAGTTAGCGTTAACTTTTAATCTTTTATATTTGTATTTTTTTATCGTGCTTACTTCATTTTTCAAACTGGATAATGGTTGTGCAATACGTTTGTTATTGTTTCTTTTTTAGACTACGATACTTTGGATTTTTTAAGCATATTCACTTTTAGTTTGGATTATTTAGATATTTTTTTCAAAGTCTAGCGATATTTTTTTTAATCTTTTGTGCAATTTCTGGTTTGTTTCATTTATGCTATCTTTTGTTTGTTTCTGTATAGTACTTCGGTTTTTGTATAGTAAATTTTTATCATTTTTGTTTTGATGTCTTATAGAAAGAAAAGCAATATTATTTTTATTTTCTTTGGTTTCCTAAAAATGTCCACAGAATTTAAAAGGTCTTTACTGCACTCAGTCCAATCTGGATTTTAATCATTTGATGATGTGCTCTTAGAATTTCAACGTTTTACTGAGAAGCAAAGACATGTTCCATCAATTTATTGTCGCTATGTATTCCGAGATTTAATCGAAGAAGGTGTTGTACATACGACTAAATCAGATGACTCAACAGTGGAACAGTATGCACATTTGACGCATCTCATTCAGATACGTTAATGAACGATGGAAATGTTGCTGTACGAAAACTCAAGTACACAGAAATCGCTAAACTTCCAAAAAGATATCAAAACCAAAAGTAACAGGTGATTTTTATATTGCATAAATTTTCAAAATTAAATATTCCTATTCTTTCCAAAACACACTGAAACACAGAAACAAACAAAAAATTGCATTAAATAATAAAAAAATTATGGCCTTTCGCTATAACGGCCTGTTTTCATGTACGCCCCACAATGTTTTGTTATACGACTAAAATAAATGCTGTTTTTATGCTTTTGTTTAGTATCAGCTTCTCCCTTTGTTTCTAAAGTTACATTTCACTTCTACAAACATTGGTAATATAAAAAATTCACATAAGCAGTAAAATAATTTACTTTGTGCTCAACAAAATTCAACAATTACCTCAACTTACAAAAATATTTATAATTTTTCTGTCTCCCTATTATCACAGTAATTTTGAGTTAAAACATACCGCAGGCCAAACCAACACATTTCATTGTTGTGTTAAAAAAATACCATTTAAGTTGTAAAATTTTAAAAATAACACTCATTTTTTTTTGTTTTTTGTTTTTAGTAAAATAAGCATTTTTTCTCACTCCTTTCACTATTCAATTTTCTCAACTGTGCCTTTTTCAAAAACTTAAAACTTTTAATTCTTAGAAAAAACAATTGTTTGGCATTGCAGTAAAATGTGTAAAATATGCATGTGTATAAAATGGATTATAAAAATAATACAACAATCAACAGAAATTCTACAAGTTTTTATTAAAAATTTCAACCAATTTTAAATCTGAGGAAATTTGTAATTTTAATTAACATTACACAATGGGCTATTGACGAGGGTCTGGGATAAATTCCCTAATTGAGAGATCATAGGTCATTTTTAATTATCGTACTGTAGCAACTCAACGTGCTATTCACGACAGTCCCAAATCAATTCCCTAAGCAAAATATCCAAGGTAATTTTTAACGTCGTACTATAGCAACTCAATGGGCTATTTACTACAATTCAGGATCAACCCCCTAAGGAAAGTATCCGAGAAAATTGGGTAATTTTTAATTAACGTTCTCAAGCAACACAACTACCTAATAACTAGGGTCGGAGTTAAATCCAATAAGTAAAATATACGTTTACAATATCGTGTAATTTTCAACCACGGTCAAATAATAACAAACTTTAGATGGCACCCCACCCTCTAATAGATTGTGACGTCACACCGATTGGATCTTTTTGCAATTCCAATTTCGTCGCATTTCACAATAACGAGGGCATCACGGCGTTGTCCGTCGTGTTGGTTTGCGAAGCAAACCAAATGGGTATGCGTAGCAAACACCGGTGGTTGGCAAACGTTCACAATTAACACACCTAACCCCACAAAGTACAGCACGGGCAACGCCGTGCTAGCCACGCAGTGGCTAGTACTTTATGAAGGCTAAAAACAACGTTTAAAATGTTAGTGGATATGCAAGAGGGTTTTGAATATTACGATTGCAGTATGTCTTCAAAAATGTATTATGCATAGACGAATTTAAAGCAAGTTTATGTGAATAAATATGAAATATGCCATAACGTCTTTTGCGTAGTATCCATAACGTATAACAAGACAGAATAGTCAAGCTGAAGGAATATATAGAAAGCAAGTGGGCTAGTGTTTTACCATTATTTCTCTCTGATTTTATACTATCGTGGGCAGTGGAAGTTTATGGATTTTCTCAGGAAGAAAGTCTGCTGTCTAGACTGAAACGACCACCCCGTGCAATAGATTAGTAATAGAGGATATAGTTTATTTAAATAAATTAAAAAGTAACTAAATGTTTTGAAAACATAATAATTGAATAAAATACAAAGAGAGAAAAAGTAAGAATATTTGATAAATGACAGTTATTAGTATAACATAAAATTTAAAAAATATCTTTTGTTAACAGTGTAATAAAAAACGGCAAAATTTTTTAAAGGAATATTTACAGTAATATTCAGTTTAGATGGTCAGACACCACGCTTTTGTTATTATTTCATTTGTATTTAAATCTTAAGGCATAAGTATTTTTAAGGTAGAAAACAGGAGAGAGTCTAATGAAAAAATCGTTACCTAAAGTGTTTGTATATTTGGTATGTACAAACACTCCTGGACACGTTATTGAAATTAAAAATAGAACATTTTAAATTAACTTCAGATCCTTTATTAATATTTCTTAACTCAAGAAAACTACGCATTTTAAAAGTAACCCTGATCACAAACTAGAGTTTATATAAAATAAATAGTGTAAGGAAAGCTGGTTTTTCTCTCATGTTTGAATAGACCCAAACTTTTTATTCAAGGGAGGAACCAAACTTCGATTTTCCCGTAACTTTTAAATTTGATTAGTTTTTATTTTTTAACCTTCCGTTCGAAATGAATTCCTTTTCCTTTTCAAAGCACCGAAAATTGCATTTTTCGGGAGCTAGTGGTGGTGGGGAATGCCGAGTTTGAATGCAGAAGAGGTACGAAAATCGGATTATTTATTATTTATTTGACCTTTCTACTACTTATTTATTCTTCCCGCGTACAACATTCAGAGTAAAGAAAGAGAAAATGCACATATAAGTCTTTCTTTGCGCAGATCCTGGACTTGTGATCCGAATATTCAGCGACTTAAGTTTAAGAGAGTGGAAATTTTCATAAGTCTAATTTGTGGTCGCATGACGTCTTCCACTATGCACAGATCAGAGTTCAGCAATGAAGAAGCCTCAGGCGTTCGGTATTTTGCAGTCTCGGAAAATAGCTCCTGTTCAATCTACATTTCAATTTATCGCTTGGGGATGATAAAACTTCAGAGTTATTTAAATGTGTTGTGTTGTGTACAGTACACACACCTTCAGGGTATGTTTATCTTTTAAATATATTTAAAAAATACTCTTTTATAAAGTCGAATAACGTCGTGATATATGGAAACGGTACGTTTAGATGGTCACAACACGCATATAAACTACTCAATTAAGGGGGTCCGGGACACATTGAAAAAAAAAGTTTATTAATTAATTTAGAATTCTGAATTTTTTTGTACTTATTGCCATTTTAACTAATAAGCGAAATCACAACACAAAATTTTTCCAAAAGTTTAAAATTTTTTTTAAATTAAATTAAAAAAAAAAAAAGAGAGGTCATTTTAAATTGCTAAAACTCTAAATATTTTTGATCAATTTTCAAAATTCTTCCAGTAAATTTTTCACAAATTTATAAACTTTAATTTTGATTCAGCAATTTAAAAAAATGTTAATTTAATAAAAAATAAAAAATATTTGAATGAAAATTTTTGAAAAATTTAAGGTACTTTTTTTTTAAAAAGTCATATTTTTAAAAGTAAATATTTGTTTCAAATTTGCTGAATCAAAATTAAAGTATAATGTTTGAAAAAGATGTATTCCAAATTTCAACCCTTAAACTTTATCGGTTTTTGACTTATAGCAATTTGAATACAGGAAATCTTGAAAAATGTATCATGGAGTAAAACGCATTTGAAGTTTTAGACAGATCTTGTTGCCATGACAACAACTGTCAAGAGTGTTAGATTTTCAAAACAACGCACCACAAAAATTATTATATCTCTAGTTCTAATTAAGATAGAAATATGATTTAGACGTCATTTTAAGCAGAAAAACACAGAGAATTTCTTAAAATAATAAAAAAAAATTCGAAAATTTGACAATTTTTGTGTTTTGGACCCCCTTAATGCTTGAAACTCTCTTCCACTTGCTGAACTGTGAAGGTTGGACATCTATCATTGAAAATTATTTTCAAGGATAAATGTATTTAATTGTGAAAATTTATATTTTTTCTTAAAAATATAATTTAAAAAAAAAAAAAAAAACATATTTTAAATCACGAGCAACGCTGTGATATTTGAAAAATGTATATAGTGTATATCTAGATGGTCCATAAAATTCACCTATACTGCTTAAATAATGTTTAATGACAAATTACAATTGCTAAACTGAAAGTTTGGTAGTTTGTCTCTGAAAATATATATATTGAAAAAACCTTTTTCGAACGTCGAATTCTCGTTGGGTTGGTGTGGAAGTTTGCAGAGTGGGGTGCCAGCTCAGGTGTTGCTTCGTCATCTGACCGTGGTTCTAAATTACGAGGTGTTGTCCTCGGGTCTTTCCCTTAAGGGACTGATCCCGGACCGTCGTCAATAGCCTGTTGTGTTGTTCTAGTACGACGTTAACTGAAATTACCATTCCATTACCATCGAACGCCGAATAACGCTTATCGATGAAAAAGGAATATTTAGACGGTCATAAAATATATCTAACTACTTTATTAACGTTTAACAACCACTTACTCTTGGCAAGTTGTACATTTATCCTTGAAATTATACCTAAATTTTTTTTTTTTTACGTTGGATAACGCTTTATGGATGAAAAAGAAATATTTAGATGGTCATAAAATGCATCTAGAGTATTCATTTACTATTTATAACCACCTACACTTGCTAACGTGAAAGTGAAAAATGACGACATTTATCCCTCCCCTAGCCTGAAAATTTTTTTTAAATTACTCCTTTCTAGCATCGAATAACGATGTGATATATGAAAAAAGAATTATTTAAATTGATGTAAAATGCATCTTAATCATCTATTAAGTTTAATAACATATCGCATATGCAAAAACATAAACCTGGCTGATAAAAATCAGAATTAAACATAATTGAATATACATAGATGGATACATTATGATTTGCTTAAGTAATATGATTAAAATGGATAAAAATCCGATAGTATAAAATGGAACTTGAAAGAGTATCGTATTGATTTGATAATCCGAAAGGTTGTGAATGTTTTGATTTCTTTTTCCTAACATTTATCAAATATTGCCCGAGATCCTTGTTCTCAAGTTATTTTACATACAAGATTAAATATTTGCAATTCTAAGAAAGTAAGTTTTCGAATTCTGTTTTGATCGTATTAAACTGAAAATCGTGATACACGAAAATATCTATTTCATAAATGTTTTCTTATTTTCTTCATACTTTCTAGCATCTTTAAATCTCTAAATATGCATAAAAATGCAACACTCGTAACTAAAAATATTGTTTCTGTCCCCATCTCAATTTAAAAGTATGATCCCAATTACTTGACGAACGTTTCAGAAACAAAACAGTGTAATCTAGATATACCTTAAGCCATGTTCAGTGCTGTTGTAAAAGCAAGTTTACATGGATTGGATTTTCATGTGAAATAGCAAAATGCACTTGTGGTGTTGTTTGATGTAATCACAATATCCAGGACAGGTTTTTAAAAATGTACATCCGCTTTTTGTCTTTGACAAGCCTCGATCTTCTATCGACTTTTGTCAAGGAATACTTTTAGTAGTACAAAAAATAATGGTAAATAAATAGTATTATTAATACAATGAAAACTTTATACATAGAAAGCAGACTGTACATTAAAATACAACGCTTACAGATACCCAAGGTTCCATCTCTTAAACCTTAATTGGTAGGTAGTTTGAGGCGTCACAGTCTCAGTCACATATTTGTCCAAGCCAGCAAGGGCTCAGAAACTCTTTGGGTGCTTTGATAAGTCATATGTTTGACGCCTAATACAGTAGCAATCCTTTCCTGAGGAGGCCATAAAGGCTGCATTTAAAGATATGGAGGACAGCGTTTGCCATTTCTTCACATTTAAAGATATCTGTCTGCCGGTTTTGAATACGATGGAAGTATTCAGGGAATCGACTGTGATGTAATAACTACTACACGAAGTTCAAAGTTCGCACATCATAAGGTTGCATGTTCAAATCAAATTAAAATCCAATTCCATTTCTATTTTAAACATCTATTTATTAACAAAGACAGGACACTAACACAATGACAATGAAACAAAGATAATGGATAGGTCCATTCCAACGTAGTCTTCCTTCGACCACGTTCCGAATCAATCTGGAGAATTCCCCATCAGTTAGGGAAGATGCGCGTATCAAATTCCCTTTCATAGGGATTATCACAAGGTCTATGGCTAAGTTGCTACATCGACCGTGGTTGATGAGTAGCTGGAATACAAGTGATTCGTACACAGGTCGCTTGAGATCCGGGGTTGAGAGTGAATAACCAGACAGATAAAAATAGAAAGTAACTTGAATCAAAATTTTATAGACGTAATATGGTGGCTAGTCTACTATTGCCTGACCTCAAATAAAGGTCGCCAAACAAAGAAGGTGGTTGTAGTTTTTAGAGGTTTCAAAAGAGTGGTTGGGAGTAAACCTGCGATGACCATAAAGCTTGTGTGAAAAATGTACTGTATATTAAAGAAACAAGTAATAAATGGGAAGGTTGTGTCCCTCTCTTTGTTCACTACAATATCTATCGTCTACCAGATCTATAACACATACTTTTAAATTTGCATACACATTTTAAATTTGCATACACATGTTCATACACATTTTAAACTTGCATACACATGTTCATACACATTTTAAATTTGCATACACATGTGCATACACATTTTAAATTTGCAATCACATGTGCATACACATTTTAAATTTGCATACACATGTGCATACACATTTTAAATTTGCAATCACATGTGCATACACATTTTAAATTTGCAATCACATGTGCATACACATTTTAAATTTGCATACACATGTGCATACATATTTTAAATTTGCATACACATTTTAAATTTGCATACGCTTGTGTATACACATTTTAAATTTGCATACACATGTACATACACAATTTAAATTTGCATACACATGTGCATATACATTTAAAATTTGCATACACATATTTATTAACAATTCCTAAATTTGGAATTCCACGAACAAAAGACATGCTCAGGTACTCCTTTGACCGGTTTTTCGTATGGTCATGATGCTGGAATAAAGGATTTTTTAGCGCAGTCTCAATATAGTTAATTTAATTTCTTTATTCAGGTATTATGTAAATTTTTTTGTATTAACGATAAGCATTTTTGAAATAAATGCAAGTGACATAAATGTTAAAAAAATAATAATTTAAGCTTTCAAAACAATACATCTAGTTGGATAGATTGGCGTTGTTGTTTGGTTCGTATAAAATACGAATAGAATCTGCGGGTTTACAATAAAGAGTATCTATGTGTGTTTCAGGTAGTTCCGATTTCTTTTTTAGAGTCGCGTCCGAACATTAATTATTTTGTTTTGTTGTTTCTCTGTTTTCGTCTCTAAGGTTTCTCTTTTGCTATCACTGGGCTAATTGGGACGGAAACTAATTGTAATGAATCGAGCGGAACCAAGACACAAACACTCGTTAACCTTTAACGGAAAGAAAAGCCAAAAACTAATCATTCACAATTCCAACTAGAACACAAATATCTTCGCTGTTTTTTGGGAGGATAAAATCAGTAGTCTGTGCCTGAGATCTGATGATCACTTCATTGCCTTTTGTAACTTTGTAACTCTTTTAAGAGAAAGGTAACATCACAGAAATAACGTTTTAGCAGAATGTGCGAAAAATAGTGAAACTTCGTCTATCCAAAAGTACTTCATAGTGTAAATAAGTTTCATTGCTGTGTATACTACTGCATTGTAAATTAAATTTTGTTGTGGTGGCTGAGTTCAAAATATTCTCTCTCCAGAATTTAGAAGAGGTTGAATTCGATAGATGGGTTCCACTAGTGCATAGGAGTGCGTAGTCGCAGGCCCTGATTTACCATTAGGCCCGTGAGGCACGGGCCTAGGGCCCCGATAATTTAAAGGGCCCCAAAGTTTCAAAAGTATCTAAAAATTTTAAACAAAAATAACTTTTCCTATTTTCTGGAATGTTTTTTCAACAATTTTTGAAACGGTCAACAGTCAAATACGTAAGTACCAATTATTGTTTTAAAATTAGTTTTTGTGATGAACGGATAACATGGGGGCCCCCCTCCTGCGTGTTGTGCCTACTATACCAAATTTTCTAAATCGGGCCCTGCGTAGTCGTCATGCAATTACGACTGTGGAATGTCTTGCGATGTGTTTAGAGCCGAGTGTGAGGCAATGTATAAAGAAAAGTATGAGTGAGCGAAGCAGTGATGGCAATAGATACAATCTTCAAACAGTAGGAAATTATTAGCATAGGATTGGAATTACAAATTCTTAGGGTAGGCCCCCTATCGAAGTATATGCCGATTAGCACCTTCTAGTATTTATCAGAGGCACCGTTGGACTTTGTTCATATTCGAATCCACCAGTAACCAATACAGAAAGACAGTGCACTTTTTTCTGCCTTTGAAAAAGTACTTCAGATGCTTAATATACCACTCTGAGCTGCCATACTTTACATTGAATACTTCAAAATCAATGGTCAGAAGCTGTTTTGTTGAGATTAATATACATATGTCGTGATGTTTAAGACAGCATTTGAATATAAATGCCATGACTAGTAGCATCAAACAAATTCGCATTAACGTCATTATACCGTAAAATCAGTTAATGTTTGAAGTGATGGCTAAGTTCATCTAATTGTAATATAGTGATCAACACACACGTTAATGAAACTTTCCAGATTACACTCATAACGTTAAACAGTGCAGTGCGCAAAAAAGAATAAAATTTTAGAATAATAGGAGGAATTATTAAGAAGAGAGATTCTGAAACAGGGATGGTGAATCTTGATAAGATTATTGGTGAGTGGTAAAGGAAGAAACTGAAATTTAAAAAAATTAAACACAAATTTAGCATTTAGAAAAAAATAATGCTTCAACAACATATCTGTAGTGGGTTCTTATATATAACCGCAACCTCACATTGAAGAAATCGAGTGTACTATGGATACAGAGTAGCTTATCCAGAAGCCTTTGAACTTGATACTTAAAGATAGTGAAATAGTCCCTCTATCAGAAATTTATATAAAAATATATAGCCAGTGATAAACTCCATATATTGTGATTAAATCAACGGTTAAAAACTATTTCTTCAGATTAACATGCATCTGGCGTGATGTTTAAGACAACATGTTATGAAACAAACACGAATGACATGGTTAGTATCATTTTGAAAATTTCGCAGTAATATGATTATACAAGAATGTGGTTTCTTCAATTATTTTACATATGAAGTAAAGTTCAAATTGAAATTGTATTTGACTTACTAACGTTTTCTTAAAAATATTTAGTTTCATACAATGCAAAGAAATAGAAAAGAATTAAGGGAAAATTATTTACTCTAGCGCTTTTATAAATATATACTTAAAAAATATTATACATCTTCTTTAGTAACCAATAGAATGCTTTTCAGGCCTTTAGGACGTCTGAGAACTCTGCATTTAACCAATGATAGATTTATCTTTATAGACGAAATAAGATGACTACATTACAAGTCTTACCTATTCTATTAATGTCGCTTTCTGGAATTTTTGGTATCTACTCAACAAATTTTATGACTAAATGTTAATTTTAAATAAACACAAAAAAGCGAAACTTTAGATTCTTGAAGAAAACTAGAAAACTTTAAGGTACCATAGAACCGGGGGATGAGACTAACGAAGGTACTCCCAAAACGCAAAAAAAAATGTTTGCAGAGGAATGTATAGGTTATAGTACTTATCTGAATGCCAAATCATGGAACTTATAGCAAAGTGGTAGGAGTGTGAAACTTTAAAGGAGAATCAGTCCATTCGTGCCAGTCTGAATCCTGATACTTGGAATATACATTTTGAATTTCATGAGGTGGGACCCGTTACTAAACTGACACAAGGATTTGTCATATGAACTGGAACTGGGGCCACTAATATAAACTAGTACAATCATGCGTCATTTGAAGTGATAATGGGAATCGTCATCTAAACTGGTACAGAGACCTACCAAATGAACTGGTACACGGATCCGTCATCTGAACTGGCATTGGAGTCTTTCATCTAAAATGGTACTTAGGTTGCATATTTTTAGTTTTATGAGGTAGCTTGTCTTTTACTCTGGAACACTGAACTGTATCTGAAGTGATACTGGGACCCGTTACCAAAGCTGACACAAGAACACGCCACATGCACTGGTAGTGGGCAACTTAATCTTAACTGGTATAATGATCTAGCATCTGAAATGACATTGGAACTTGTCACCTATGTTTGTACTGTGACCCGTCACTTGGACTGGTAATGGTTACTGTCATCTAAACTGATAACCGGGACCCGTTTAATTAAATTGATAAAGGACCTGTCATATAATGGTACTGGAACCTCTAATACAAACGGGTGCAATGATGTCTTCTGAAGTGATATCGGGAACCATAAACTGAGCTGTTACAGGGACACATCAAATGAAGTGATAAAGAGACCCGTTACCTATACTGGTTCTAGAGTTCTTCATCAAAATTGATATTGGGGACTTAACTACAGATATTGAGGACCTGTTATTACTATTTTGAAAAGCTGACCCTCTCTATTTAAAGAGCAGTCATGCCAGGTGTAAGATGTACTATTTGTTTAATTGCTGTCTCTCTACAGAACAAAATATGCAATATACAGAACAAAAATTATATGATCTAAAAAAAGTTAGCAAAAATTACATAAAAATAGTCTGATAGAAAGGCAAAACAAAATAATTCATTGAAACAGATTACTTATTGAATTGAAACCTTTAAAAATATATTTATTCCCGAGAAAGAATTGTGCACTTTAAAAGCTTCATTTATAAAAATGTATTACATGCATTCCTTTTTTAAAGCTTTAACAAAAATTAACTTGTAATTTTTAGTGATACAACCCGAGGACGATAAAATAAATACAAGAGACTAGAAAGAGCAAATAGTGTGCCATGCAGGAGGCTCTAAAAAAATTTTCAGATCAAAGTCTTTACGGAGCTGGAGCTTTAAAGTATTTAAATCAAAATGATTTTTCAATTCAGAATGCAACACACCTGAAGATTATAATTCATAACATAAATACAACGCAAAATATATTATACACTGAAGAGAGAGTGAATTAGGGATACCTGTCGAGTATAGCGCGTCGCACCAACTTTCGCCTTGATGACGGCCAAGGTTCGTACTGGAATGGACTCGACAAGAGACTGGATGCGATGGGACGCCATACGTATTCACGACTCCTGAAAAATATCCCACAATTCATGAATATTAGATGGTAGGTGGTATGAGGCTCAGACATCTCTCTCAATTGCTTCCCATATGTTCTCGATTGGATTAAGGTCCCGTGACCTTGGTGGCCAGGAAAGCACGTACAGGTCTGTGCGATGTTCATCCAACCATTCGGATTCAATTCTGGAGCTATGGCACAGTGCATTGTCTTTCTGAAAGACAATCTGGACTGTCGAAAACGAACATACGGTAGCTAATGACAGCAGAATATCCCGGTAACGTTCACCTGTGAGAGACGATGTCACACATATCAGGGGTACTATTTCAGTCCATGTGAACACTCCTCAGATGAGAATGTCAACTGCATCATACTGAAGAGTCTCCTGCCTGGCAGGAAACATCCATCGCATTCACGTGGTTTACGCTGTACACATACTCTGGCATCGGCATGTACCAAAGTGAATATCGACTCATCTCTCCAGGCAACATTTTTTCCACTACTCGACGGTCCATTGGCGACGTTCCTGTGCCCATGCTAATCGTTGCGCCCTGCATCGTTGTGCAGTCAACAGAGAAAGTCTTGTGGAACAATGGCTTCTCTACCCCATAGAGAGGAGATAATTTTCAATGGTGTGGTAGCTTACACGTTGTTGTCACCAGCGTTAAATCGACGGATGATCTGTTCCACTGTGGCCTGTCTTCTGTTACAATGTGGACTAGCCGACGATGATCTTGCTTATTCACATGCTGTTGTCCGCGGCAGTTGACCCTGGCAGGGATGGTTTTACCGGAATCGACGCACTCACAGTACAACCCTGACCCAGTGGTGCGTGAACTACTTCCGTCTGCACTACTTCCGAGATGTAGTGACCCATTCGTCGTACCCCGACTATTTGCCCACGATCAAATGCGCTTAGATCCACACTTTTACTATTGACTATTACTCATACTACACTCATATCCATAAATTAAGGATGATTCAGAATCACACGGAAATCGAAATCTAAAGTAAAAATTTCACCTGTAGAATTATCGCACACATCTTCAAGAATAATATCCAAACTACAGGAAGTGATCAGATGACGCCAATAGTACGTCACAATGACGAGAGTGTAAGAGAGGTGTAGATAAAGAATGGTAGCAAAGAAGTAAAATTGTTCACAATCGTTCTGTAAGCCGCTCAGTGCCACAACCGAATAGTTATGACACAGAGGACGCATGTTGATGATTTTTTACGTGGTAGAATTATCGGCTGCTTGGAATGTGGGCGTACTCAGACGAAAGTTTCAGTGGAACTTGGAATCGCCCAAAGTGTCATGTCTAGGCTTTTGCACCGATTCCACAATGATGGAAATGTCCGTAGGCGTTACAGTACAGGTCGCTCTCGAGTTACAACGCCGAATGACGACCGGTATTTAGCAGTAACTGCAAAAAGAAGCAGACGGAGCACAGCATCCGACCTTTCTCGTCAGCTATCTTCAGCCACGGGTACGACAGTTTCAAGGCAAACCGTTTACAGACGTTTAGAACATGTTGGTATATATGCTCGCAGGCCTGTCAAATGTGTTCCGGTCACGATAACTCACTGTCGCAAGCGGTTAGCCTGGAGTAGAGAACATGCAATGCGGACATCGTCACAGTGGGCTTGTGTGATGTTTTCCGACGAGTCCAGGTTTAGCTTGCAGTCTGTTTCACGGCGGACGTTCATATGGAGAAGCCAGGTACCCTCTACCACGAAGACAACATCTTTGAACGACACCGTTATGGTGTTGCTCGTTTGGGGCAGAAGTATACTGGGCTTCAGAACAGATCTACATGTTCAAATCGGAACCATAAGAGGCCAAGTTTATCGGGACATCATTCTGGAATAACACGTACGTATGTTTAGGGGTGCCATGGGCGCATAATTTGTGTTTATGGATGACAACGCCCGTCATCACAGTTCGAACATTTTAAACGAATGCCTTGAATCTGAGGATATCACCCGTGTGGAATGGTCAGTATTCACACCTGACTTGAATCCGATAGAGAATGTGTAGGACATGCTTGGCCGACGAGTTGCAGCCCGTCAACCACCTCCTACATGTGTACCGGAACTTCGGAGAGCATTGCTTGCTGAGTGGAGTGATCTTCCCCAAGATCAGCTCGATAATTTGATCCTCAGCATGCCTAGGCGTTGTACGGACTGTATTTCATCGTCTGGGAGACATACAATGTATTAACCATCATACCAACAATGTCATTTTAAGTTTTTGTTAAGTCGATAGTTTTTGTAATTGCTCCAGTGAGCAAAAATCGTAATTTTTATGAATGGTATCATACATACACCACCTTTTTTGTTCCTTATCTTTTGTTTTATAAATCGGCGTAATGAATAAGTCACGTTTGTTTTGTTTATGAACCTTTATTTGCCGGAGCTGGCATTGTCCTTAATTTATAGACATGAGTGTATTTGACTATTACTCGTACCATGAGTAGCACTCCTTATCTTGTTAAACAGCTGCTTACGTCATTTGCAAGCCGCTTCCAGTCCTGCCCACAGCTCCAAATTTGCATAATGCCAGCTATCCCTAATTCAACTGCTCGTCAGTGTATATTCCTTCTATATTTATAATGCAGCGGTTGTAACAAGAATCTCAAATTACGAATCCAGATTCCAGTCTTGATCTAAAAAAAGAACCCATTAAATAACAAGATTATCGCGTTAGGATTACAAAAGCCTTTTTTCCCCTTTATGATTATTCAACTAAGTTTTCAGTATGCAGATTTTATAATATATCTTACGTGGTAACTGAAGCGAAAGTTTTAATTATAATGTATGACTATCAACAAAGTTATTTTTTTCTTAATGGATCCTATTAGCGAAGTAAAACGTTTTGAAATATTTAGGGGCAAAAGGTTTCAAATCATCGGCAAAGAGCTTATAAGTTGAAACAAAATGTATCACACACCATCTTTAGCAAATAAAAATAAAATAACCCCTAAATCTAAACTCTGAAGAACTTCGGAGGAACTGGTAAAACCATAAAAATACAACACATGCAATAACTTATTTGTTAAATTCTAATGATAAATTTATTTAAACTCATGTAAAAACTAATTTAATTAGATTAGTATGTGTATCAGAAAACAAAATCCACTGTGTCAGTTTTACTAAAATTAGTATTAAATTACAACCATTTGCAGATTTTCATTTAAAGCTGTTACTACCCTTTGATGAAAATATAATTAATTAGCACTCGTTGTGCACTCGTTGATATAAGTAAATTAAACTTTTGAATCGGCAATTTTTTTTCTTTGATTATATCTTCAAAAACAACATTTTACAAACTTTTTATTGTTCTGTGATTTGCAACATTCAGTTAATTACTTTATTACGTGTACTAATCCCTTTTGTTATTTTCTACTCAGAAGAAAAATTCAAGGTTGTACAGGATTGAATAGAATTCTTAAATCCTTCGTGGGTAAATAAAACTTATTTCAAAAGCTTTAATGATAAAAGTTAGGAAGCTTTCAATAGCTACAATATAGATAGATTTTAATTTCCTTATGATATGAGATTTGTCATTCTTTTTTATACTAACCACTTTGATATAATCTAAGTCAGAATCCCTTAAAAGTGAAGAAAAATTTTATCTTTATAGACAATAATGTTTAACTAATTGGATTGAAGGAATATTCAGTGAAATCATTGGCAACACTAAAAACACCAGACACGTACTTTCCTTACAATTCATTCACGTTGGTGTGATGTGGAAGTTTGGAGAGTGAGGTGTGACCTCGTCATCTGATCGTGATTCAAAACTACGTGGTGTTGTCCTCGAATATTTCTCATCGGGCTTGATCCCGGACAATGGCCAATTGCTTCTTGTGCTGCTACATTACGATGTTAATTAAAATTCCTACCTACCTAACTTTATAATTCGTTGTGATATTTTCTTGCATTTTAGAATAGGATGATTTATAAAATAATAAAATCGTTTAGGATCTTCACGAAAGTAAGTTTCAATAGAAATCATGTAGTTTCTATGATTCAGAAATGTAAATTCAATTTATTCAACAATTCATGAACTATACAAATAAATGCAAAATGATTTTCTGTTACTAGTAAAAGAAAATTTCTATTTTATTTTCGCTCCGCTGGAAACGATTGAAACGTTCAATATGATCTAAAAAATACCCTATCGCGAACATCTTAATATATAAAACAAGAAAATTTCGAGATTACTTACCACTACCACCGGACTGTAAACAAATATTTTCTAGTATCTTGGAATTCCAATAACGATGAAGCATTTACTAAGGGTTTAATTCTCTTCAAGAGATCTAGGTTTAACTACTTCCATTCCCTCATAAAGGGTAGCGTACGGTGGAAGTAAATATTTAATGTATTCCTAGATTGCGAGAAATTCGGTGAAATTCTGTTCTTAATGTAGTTAAAAGGAACACTTAAAAGAATGAAAGGCGAATTTACACTTAGAAATGGATGAAATTCTTGCTTTAGATGAATTTAGTGAATTAAGTTTCACGCTACGAGCCATTCCCACTCTAGTTTGCGATTCTCTCCCTTAGTCTTGCCATTAAATTTCCCGATTCTTGTAAGTGGGTTTGAAATTTACGTATTACTGCATTCGGTGAGGAGTAAGAAACGATCAATATTTACATCCACTACAAAGTTTGGCTTTGGGAAATGTACTTACACAAATCCAAACACATGCACTACCTGCCACAAATGCACTACTGTTTGCTGGAAATGCATCGCCGAGAAGGAGTTGTTGGATTGATCGAAAATACCACAGACTGGTAGCTTATCTAAACAAACGTAAATTCTTAAAATATCAGCTGAGCAAACCAATAAGATGTGCTTGCAAAACAGGCTGAAATGGAATGCATAAAAGGACCACAAAAAGCAAATTACAAAAATTGTATCGGTTGATTCGAATAGTACTCTTCTACTAATACGCAACCATGACTCAAGAAATACTTTCTTGTAGTTGTATCGATATGAGATTTCGTCATTAGCAAAACCATTAGCAGATCTTGATGGACGAGGTATCCCGTTATTAGAATAAAATTGACCAAATATTGATCTTATCATCATCAAAAACAGCAGCATCTTGAAGACGAGGTATCTCGTAATCATCAAAACGTGTTAGATGTTGATAGACGATACATCTGATCATAATTAAAATTGCTCTGATGTTGACGGACGAGATATCTAGCCGAAACCACTCAGTGGGTTAAAACGAGGCAACTGTGGCAACTTAGCCACAGATCTTGTGATAATCCCTATAAAAGGGAATTTGAAACGCGCATCTTCCCTACCCGATGGGGAATTCACCTGATTGATTTGGAACGTGGTCGAAGGAAGACTACGTTGGAATGGACCTATCCATTCTCTTTGTTTCATCGTCATTGTGTTAGTGTCCTGTCTTTGTTAGTAAATATATGTTAAAATAGAACTGGAATTGGAGTTTAATTTGATTCGAACATGCAACCTTATGATGTGCGACTTTTGGACTCGATGTAATTATTATTACATCACAGCAACAATGAATAGTTCACAGTTTCAGACAGGAATAATTATTGGTTTGAGAAGAGACTTTTTGACGTATCGTTATATTGCATACACGTGTTTGGAGAGTAGTACAATTATTCGTAATTATCATACAATGCACAGAAGAAGGTTCTGCGCATCGTCTGCGTGAGGGATCTGGAGCGGCTATGGGTGCATCAAGAGTATGGCGGTGACTAATCATACGAGCAACTTCCACACGTCATCACAACAATGGAGAATTGCGACACAGTTCGCCGAGACAAATATGGAAGTCTGTAACTGATAGTATAGACATCCGAGGCTTCAATGGTCCCAAGAGCGAAGGCACTGAATCGTAGAATGGGAGCGAACGATGTTTTCTGACGAGTATAAATACTATGTCGTGATCCAAGCTGGAAGGATCTTTGTCCGCCGTTACAGCGGGGAATGACATCTTTAGGGGTGCATTGGAGTGCCATAGTTGTTCCATTCCAAGCATAATGATTTGGAGCGCTATTCCATTTCATTCACGATCTCGCTCTATACGAATCATAGGCCCTATGAACAGTCAAAGGTACGTCACAGAGTTCTTGGAATCATAATTCCTGCCTTTCATATAGGTATATCGCCATTGTCCAATGTTTCCTTCATGAACAACAAGTACCGGTTCTTCCTTTGCCGGATCGATCGCCTCGTGTGTTTTCTATCAAACTTGTGTAGTATTTGATTGCTCGAAATTTTATTACTGTAACTCAAGTGTATTGATGTTACATTTTCAATGAACAGTAGAGTGATATTCTATATGGTGCACATTTTTTTAACCCTGAAATACCATATTATACCTTAAAGATGACATCACCACGCGAGACGGCATGTGATGTGAGTCTCAGATATTTCTCTATATTTCTCTGTCTTGAATGTTTATTCAATTTTTCTAGATACCTCAAACTCTATATCTGTGAAATTCCGAGGAGCAACACATTAATTTGAATCCCGATCGCATTCCTACTTTTAAATACAAACACATTCCTTTCATGCTACGCATAAACTTGTTGTTGTTATAGTTAAGAGTAAAACTTTTATTTGTGTGAACTATATGTGCTTAATAAAAGTACATTTATTAGAATGCCACGAAAATGAATGTTTTAATGCATGTTAAAAACGGACGAAAGTAATAAAATTTATATTTAAATAAAATTTAACTCTTCTCTAATAAGACCAAACCATTCGTTTTATTTAAGCTCATGTGTTTTATGTTTCGCCTTTGTGAAATGAAAATATATACGAGTACTTTACACGAAAAGAGTCCACCGTTTATAAAATATTCAAAGATAAATTTAAATTTACTTTATATAATTTAGGAAATAATATTTTGGTCTCAAATTTAGTTTTTTTTTAAATATTCTATCAGTTTTATTCCCCTTCATTCGAGTATCCTTCATTTCAACGGTATGATAATTTTATAATCTAATTATACAGCGCCCTTATCTAATTATGTGACCATAGGTTTATGGAGTTTTTAATCTTTCAAATACCAGCTGCACTGATACTGATTATCTATGAGATAGTCTTCTATCTTCTATGTCATAAATATTTCAACAAATAAAATAAGTTACGAGTTTAGTTAAGGGTTTCTAACTTTTATTTGCTACTTATATTATTAACTAGATAACTAGATTCTGACCGTAGAATATGCACATTTAATGCATCCATGGAAATTTACATTTTGGTTTTACAATATTCAAATACTTCTTTTTTTGGTTTTGTATTTAGATAAATTCTAATTTTGTTGATCTCTAGATTAGATTTTACATAAATATCAGCTTCATTTCGGTTTCGTGTGTTTACGTTAATTCAAATTCTTGCACTGTTTTGAAAAATATTTTTTGGTATATAATGCTATTTCATTATACAGCACGAAGCTTTGTGAACATATTTTTTATATTGGTAGCATGCACTTGATATTAAGATAATATGATAACGAACATTCATTTATGATGTTTACTTTCTTTGTATCTACAATCAATATAATAAATTTGAATAGTAAACATCAGTACTAGTTAAAATAAGGATATAAAGCTTAAAGTCAACGAAATTAGAATCAATACAGTTCATACAACTTACGCCACACATTGAGTTTTCAACAGAGGGTGACAGTATAATATTTAAGTTAAAAAAGAATTGTAAATTAAAAAATAATTGTAAATTAAAAAAATAATTGTAAATTAAAAATAATTGTAAATTAAAAAACAATTGTAAATTAAAAATAATTATAAATTAAAAAGCAATTGTAAATAAAAAAAAATAATTGTGAATTAAAAATAATTGCAAATTGAAAAATAACTGTAAATTAAAAAACAATTGTAAATTAAAAAGAGTTGTAAATTAAAAAACAATTGTAAATTAAAAAACAATTGTAAATTAAAAAGAGTTGTAAATTAAAAAAATAATTGTAAATTAAAAAACAATTGTAAATTAAAAAAGAATTGTAAATTAAAAAAAGTTGTAAATTAAAAAAATAACTGTAAATTAAAAAACAATTGTAAATTAAAAAAGAATTGTAAATTAAAAAATAATTGTAAATTAAAAAATAATTGTAAATTAAAAAATAATTATAAATTAAAAAATAATTGTAAATTAAAAATAATTGTAAACTAAAAAAATAATTGTAAATTAAAAAATAGTTGTGAATTAATAATAATTTTAAATTAAAAAAGAATAGTAAATTTTCTTAAAACACCTGATCTATACACTTCCTGAGATCACATGGAAAAGAAATGAAGAAATATTAAATTGGAGGTGGCCAGTTTTCACGAAATTTTACAGAAATGGTATACATGAGTGTATCTTGTTCGTGGAAATGTTGTCGAATGTGATGTGATGGTGCCTATTTTAAAGAGCAAAATCATTTTTGAAATACATTGCTTGACAATTGATAAGGAACAACCTATTTATGCAAAACTGCTATTCGGAAAGCCGCTCAATCGTAGAAAATGTAAATACAGAGGATGATGTAGAGCAAAGTCTATTATCTGTGTAAAAGACAGTCCACCCGAGCTCTTTATTAATTGAAATTTCAAACAATAAAGTATCTACAGAAAATCACGATTTAAGGTTATGAAAGCCGTTCAGATAAATTCTGTCTTGTGGTGCAAGTATCAAGTTTGAAAATGTCCGTAAGGCATCATTTGAGTGAATTTGACCGTGGGCCAGTTGGGGCGGCTCGAAGTTGGGCAAATTGTCACCCAAGTTGCCGCAGCAATGTGTGTCAAAAAGCGTTATTCCGCGGTAATAAAGAGCCGCGGAAGGTGGAAATGCTTTGAGAAAGCATGCTGGTGGTCGTGATAGGAGCACCACACCCAGAGATGATGCACATATATCCCTAACAGCAATAAGGAACAAACATCTCACTCCGGGACAGATGGGTTTAGAGCTTGCAACCGCTAGAGGCACTGCGAAAACAATTTCTCGGAGATTAAATCAAGATCGCTTGTATGCACGGAAGCCTGTTAAGTGCGTTCCGTTACACCCACGCTATAGTCGGGAAAAGTTACGCTGGTGTAAAGAACATATTTGTTGGAATCATCAACAGTGGTCCCATGTTCTCCGACGAATCCCGATTCACCGTGTAGAAGGATTCTGGACACCAACTAATATGGAGAGGTATGTTACATTACACACCACAGAATGCTCGTGAGATTGATCGTTATGGTAGAGGGATCATGGTGTGGGCAGGCACTATGCATAATGACGGAACACAGCTACACATCTTTGACGCTGGTGCCTTCTTATCTTATTCTTTGATCTTATCTTATTCTTTGACGCTGGTATCTTCAACATAAACGAACATGACTGGGTCGTGTTCGTTTATGTCGTGGTGCAGTGGGTCCAGACTTCTGTTCATGGGTGCCAATGCATGCCAACACAGGACAGTTGATGTCTCTGATACACTAGAGTGCAAAGATATTGAGTGCATGGAATGTGGCTTGCGTATTCACCGGACTTAAATCCTATTGAACATGCTTGGGATGATCTTTGTAGAAGTGTTTCACAAAGGAATCACCTAACCCAAACTGTGCAGGCGCTAAAAATTGTTTTCGGAAAGGAATGGGACAATATATCCCAAGCACTCCTCGACTGTTTAGTGGAGTGCATGCATAGCAGATGTTAAATGTGCTTTAGAGTGCAAGGAGGTCTCATTTCTTACTGAGTGACTCTATCTGTCATGACTTCGTATAGAAAGAACATTTTTCGAGACTTTGGAAATTGCTCGAAGGAGCAGATTTTTTTCTTTTTTTTACCTTGCTTTTCCATGTGCCAAAATCTGTAACATTTTACATTATACTTAATGCATAGTATCTTAATTAAATTTATACTAAGTTTCGTTTCTTTAATCAATGAATGTTATTAATTATTTTAAAAATTGTGTTTGTGCCTTAGCAATAATTGTCAAGCAGTGTAAAACTATCTAATATTTTAATTTCCATACGAAAGAAAGATGAACATTTTTAGTTACATGATAGTATTATAAGTATGCTCATTTTACTATTGAAGAGACTTTACTCTTGATCTTATTAAATAATTATTTTCTTAATTATTAATTTCTTAATTCTTAGTTTTATAATAATTCTTATAGTAATTATTTTTAGTAGTTAGAGCAACTACTAAATCATACTAATACTTGTCTCTGAACAGAACTAAAAGCCCATTGAGAAAAAACATTAATTTTAAGAATTAAATTTACTTGCTGTCAAAGCTTAAAGTTGTGAAATTTGTCTTGTTCCTACCTTTTGAGAAATACCCTTGTACAATTAATTATAATTATATGATATATGCGATTCATAAGAGCAGTAGCTTTTTATAATTATTAACTCTATCAACGTTGTAATTGACATAAATTAAACCGGACACAGTGATATCAATCCTTCAATAAATATAATCTATAATCGGTATCACAATAATAAATCACAAATAAAAAGAAAAAGTTGAATCAAAATGATTGAAGAGGATATTTAATTTGGGATGATAAAATCATTATACTTAGTAGTGTACCAATTTAGGAATCAGCTATGTGGAATTCTTCACATATCTTCCGTTAAAACGGAGTATTATTATTTTTTCTTAGTTTAGTGAGTAGTCAAGTATATGTGTTCTTAATTATCATTTAAATTTATTTGCATTTTATTTATTTCGAAATTTTATTTCTGAAAATATAACTAGTTATAAATAAGTGTTTTTGAGGTAAGAAAGAAACCATGTGCACATTATCAACGACTGGAAAACTCTACTTAATTAAAACTGTTCTAAAAGTATTCAGAATCAATCCATTTGTTTTCTTAAAACGTATGTACAACATCACCTTAAATTATTTTAAATTAAGCCGATTTTTAAAATAATTTAACATAAAATATAATATACTTGTAGTATATATTATTTTGAAGGCAAATATATAAGTAATTTTCTAATTTAAAAATCAACCTTTTCAGGTTACTCGACAATTCTGTCGCTCTTCAAGAAAGATTGCTGCAGCAGCTAATTATCTATCCCAAATAAATTTGCATAGTTTGCGTTTTTAAGTGAGTCGTAAAGTTCAAATATGACTCATTCATTCAAGAAGTTTTAACCTTGTCAGGTTACTCAACAATTCTGTTATTCTTCAAGAAAGATTGCTGCAGCAGCTGATTTTCTATCCCAAATAAATTTGCATGGTTTGCGTTTTTGAGTGAGTCGTAAAGTTCAAATATGACTCATTCATTCAAGAAGTTTTAACCTTGTCAGGTTACTCAACAATTCTGTTATTCTTCAAGAGAGATTGCTGCAGCAGCTGATTTTCTATCGCAAATAAATTTGCATAGTTTACATTTTTGGGTGAGTCGTAAAGTTCAAATATGACTCATTCATTCAAGAAGTTTTATCCTTGTCAGGTTACTCAACAATTCTGTCATTCTTCAAGAGAGATTGCTGCAGCAGCTGATTTTCTATCGCAAATAAATTTGAATAGTTTACGTTTTTGGGTGAGTAGTAAAGTTCAAATATGACTCATTCATTCAAGAAGTTTTAACCTTGTCAGGTTACTCAACAATTCTGTTATTCTTCAAGAGAGATTGCTGCAGCAGCTGATTTTCTATCACAAATAAATTTCCATAGTTTACGTTTTTAGGTGAGTCGCAAAGTTCAAATATGACTCATTCATTGAAGACATTTTCACTTAGTTTGATTTGATTTTAGATTCATTACAACGCATTCTAAATGTGTTTTAAACCTAGTATTATTGGATTGTATTTGCTTTATGAATTCACTTTCGGCACAAATGTACTCTGGAATACGTTTTTTGACAAAATGACGAAACCAGCTTGCATTAATTTATGAAAGCGCGGAAGCTCTGTTAAAGCGTTCCGCACGATTTATCAGCGAGCTATAAATTTCAAAGGCTTTTCTGCTTTTCAGTTATTTATCATTATAATAAACCGTTATTAAATTTCTTGTTGACGTTTGATGAAAAATAGGTCTAGTATTCCAGCAACAAGCAGGTAGCTCATTGTTTGCAACCGGAAGAGACAATTTCCTATTCTGAAAAGGCTCCACTCTATCCTAAGGAGCTCATGCTTTGTGAATGCTGAACGACCGGTATTGTGTACGAATGCTTTCTTCCCAAAGTACAAACAATTATGATAAAGCACTTTTAAACTCAATCGTGTATATTATGTATATATTCATACCCTGGCAAACAGAAGAAAAGTGAGGTTCTTGCACGACAATGCCAAAACGCAATTTGTAAACACCATAGTATGCTCATCTTGGGATTGTCTCCTTATTGCTTCACCCACGTTATTTTTCTGTCATTTAACCAAGTGATTATCACCTTTTTGCTTGCTCTGGACAACCACATGAAAAAAAAAAGATAGTTTAGAAGTGAAGCAAATATAACATTGGAGGTGGCCAAGGTTTTTGATTCTAAGGAAATGGCCCATTACAGAAACGGTATTCATGAGTTTCTATGAGGAGGGAAATGATATCAAAAATTGTCAAACGTAATGATGCCAATTTTAAAGGGAAAAAATCGTTTTTGGAATAATTCTAGAGTTTTTATAATGTTTATACGAGAAGGTGACTAAATTTTTTCATTACCTCATAGCATATTAAACCTAATCATATGGATGACACTCATGATGTCCACTATGAAACTTTAACTGTAGGTAACCTCTGATTTCGAATAATAATTAAGGTTTCAAGTCTTCTGAAAGCATGCAGCAGAGTAGGATTGTTACATGCATTATCTCGCACTCAAGTGTGTTTGAGCAACTACTTATAAATATTTGCTATTCATTTTTCCCTTTTTTTTTCTCCTGAAAACTCTAACTCAATAATCGATAACGAAAGGATAAAAAAGAACTAAGGCTTAAAATTAGTATAGGAATATTAATTACATGCGTGATTTTTCTGTACCAACTGAATACTAACAACGTATATTATGTAAATAATTATTATTAATAAATCATTTGGCATAGTATATGTTACTGTACAAGAAAGGACATGCACATAGAAACAAGAAAAAACACTTTAAAAATTCAATCAAATAAAAGGCATTTTCTTATTTAAGAGTACGAGGGATAAATAAATTTTTGTGAAGGAAAATCTGTCAGAAGAAGTTTTATTGTAAATCTTTTTGGAAAATTGTCGTATGCAATATTTTAAAAATGTATTTCTACAACATTCATTTTTTCCTAATCACAATCATCTATCGAAGTACTCTGTATTCTTATAAAACGTATATAGAACCCTTTTGTATCAAGTAGTTCATAAATAAACAGCCAACAGTATTCTAAATTCAATAAATATTTATTTAGGTTTCAGTATGCTTTGGTCTTATAAGTGTTGCATTTTTCTTCTATTTATTATTTGAGAGAACACTTAAGTGCCTACAAAAACCCCAATGGTACACATATGTACTGTATTCTCTACATTGTATCATATGTATTATACATATACTCCCCAGCGTACATTTATGCACTATATACGTATTACAAATTAATTTTATTTTATTTAAAAGATCGCTTAACAAAGTTCCTTTTACCTGTTTTAGCCCATTTCTTAATAATTTACAGCTTAGTAGAGGGCTTAACCCTACATTGCATAGAGTAGCCATTTGGACACACATATTCTTTCTTCAATACCAGCTACAATAAATGTTTCCAAACGGCAACACTATGCAGCAAATATGATAAAAATCTCGATTCGTGTCATAAACTCTTATAATTGACAATAGATGGAGATGGAAGTTCTATTTTGAGAAATGTGTCTGTTGCTTCCAAAATATAAGTTAGAAGCAGAAAACGTCATACTAAAATAATAAAATTCATCGAAATAATAATTTTTTTTCATGTTAAAAAATTGGTACTATAAGACCAATTGTTTTTTTACATTTTAGGTGCATTTTGTTTTATTTGATTTCATAGTTAATTACACAGTGGGCTAAGTGCATTAGTAGCCGTTTGGCAACAATATGCAGTTGCAAACAAAAACAATGTTTTTTTTTTTAAAGTTTTATATCTTTATGTTTTAACCACATATATATATAATAAACACATGGGGTAGTTGATTTCTTAGATAACTTGATTGGAAGGTATAAAATAATTATGCGAAGTAAAAAGTGGTATTTACGTATCTTTTATCATTTAGTTGATATTGCTGAATCGATGCAACAGTGTACAAATTGTATAGATGTAACAGTTTACAAATGTAATAATGTATAGATGTAACAATATACAAATGGAATAACGTATAAATGTTAGAATGTGCAAATATAACTAAATCGATGCAACAATGTACAAGTGTAATAATGTATAGATGTAACAATTTATAAATGTAATAATGTACAGATGTAACAATATACAAATGGAATAATGTATAAATGTTAGAATGTGCAAATATAACTGAATCCATGCAACAATGTACAAATGTAATAATGTATAGATGTAACAATTTACAAATGTAATAATGTATAGATGTAACAATTTACGAATGTAATAATAAATAGATGTAACAATATACAAATGGAATAATGTATAAATGTTAGAATGTGCAAATACAACTGAATCGATGCAACAATTTGCAAATATAACTGAATCGATGCTGTAACAATGTACAAATGTAATTATGTATAGAAGTAACAATTTACAAATGTAATAATGTACAGAAGTAACAATTTACAAATGTAATAATAAATAGATGTAACAATATACAAATGGAATAATGTATAAATGTTAGAATGTGCAAATATAACTGAATCGAAGCAACAATGTACAAATGTAATAATGTACAGAAGTAACAATTTACAAATGTAATAATGTATAGATGTTAGAATGTGCAAATGTAACTGAATCGATGCAACAATCTACAAATGGAATAATGCATAGATGAAATAATATGGCATACATTCTAGATAGGCATTATTCATCCCAACCACACTTATTCAAACTGGTACACTGTCTCAAAATACCAAGCACATGAGTGTGTAATAGTGTTAGACACATACAACTTAACCCAAACCGGCGCACGCAAAACACAACCAATATCTCAAAACGAGTGATAAAACATGAAAACCAAACACGACACCTCTCCCATTACTTTATTTGATCATCCCATTTGGGATGGAAAGATTACCACTCGCTAATTCCAGAGCAGGCTCATTAAGGAACAGCAGCACTTCCAAAACATTCCCAACCACACACAAAACAAAGAGCGCGTGAACGAAAGGAAAGGTGACGCCGTCATCCCAAAAAGTTGCTATTAACGAGCGACTCTTTTTGCGAAGTGTCTGGCCGTCGCCAGCGCCCCCTCCTCGCAGACCTTCCTGGAAGAGGAGACACAAGATCGGGATTCTCCTCCGGTTCGGACGTTTGCTCCAGAGGCGGCTCCTCACGGTAAGTTCTGCTCCTCCTCCTCTTACATCACATCTGACGAGAACCCGCGTTGGGGGATGTGAGGTTACTCGCAAATTGCTTCTTATCGTGATTCGCATTTTTGAAATTAGAAATTGTGTGATCGTGTTCGTTGGAGGATTCCAATGTTGGATTTCCAATTTTCATTTTCAATTTTGAGTGATGGTTTTACCGGATTAAGGACGAGTTCGAGTTCTTTTAAAAGGACGAGGAAGAATGCGGTGAATTGAGCATAAATCTCGATTGTGCGCTGCTTTTGTGTAAGAAGAACTATACCTAATCTAAATGAGTTGCTTTAGTTTGAGAAATCCGAAATGCTTTACAAAATTACGAAATGTCTAGTGTCTTTTCTAAAGGTTATTAGGTTACAACGATATCGTAATTTAGACAACTCTTGATATAGTATTACATTTTCATCTTAATCGGCAACATACAATGAGGTAGATAAAATGGATATGTTATTTTCATATAATTTATGTTTTTATATATATTCCTTAGATACTCCCCTTAAATTTGCTGAATTTTAAGCTCATTGAGAAGGATTGAAAAAGCCCAGCTGTGTTACTAAAACAAATTCTACTGCTTTAAACCGGGAATTGATCTTAATAACACTATCACAAATATCCAGGAATTGATCTTTATATCACTATCACAAGTATCCAGGAATTGATCTTAATATCTTATATCATTATCTTAAAATATCATTATCACAATCATGTTTTACAGTGATTCAACATCACTGGAAAACATGATTTCTATGGGTATGTGGGATTTGATTTGTTGATCACACACACAATTGGGGCTGCTGAAGTCTAAGATAAATTAAAGTCGGTAGCATTGTTAAAACAAAGACTTGAATACAAACACTCTAAGGTAAATTATTTTAGAGAAACATAACCATTGTGATGACTGTTAAAATATATTTACATTTCTAATTCTAATAATACAATCGATTGATATTGCGTTATCTATCTTCGTAAACTTACACCCAGCAAAATGTACTCAACGATTGCATGATTATAAATATTTCGCAGAATATATTTTTATTTTACCTAACTATTAAATTAACACGAACCGTAATATCTATGGAAGAAAACCACTATGCGTCACGTACTTGTGTACATATTTTTCTTACACTGAAGTATTTTAAGGCGAATTCTCAGAATTGTCTAAAAATGTTTACAAACATAACTGGTTTTCCAAATACAGGTGACTTAGAATTTACAGAAAAACCTCATATAAGTTTACTTCTTTTTATTTAGATTTATTTTGATGTTACACAATACTATTATCAATCAATTGAATTTTAATACTGCTTTATATATGTTTACATACGGTGCACGGCTCTGTGTAAACATTTTCTGTTCGAAATTTATTTGCATGTGAAGGAGGTAGGTATGTAATCACTAGAGAAATGCGCACTAGAGAAGCACAATGGGCTTTGGAGACCGTTCGGGGTTAGTCCTAAAGAGAGCGATACGAGAAAACGTGTTTTTCTGAACCATAACCAGCAGACGAGGCCAACACCGGAGCTGACATCCTACTCTATAAACTTCCATACCATATTCAATTGAGAACATTTAAGGACAAGGCAAAATTAACGTGTCCGGTTGCTAATCCGAAACACTCTTGTCAACGGCGGCTCTAAAATAGACGGAGTATGTGGACACATCTTCATTATTTTCCTTACTATCGCAGGGTCTTTAAGATCTGCGATGTGGTTATGGGAGGTAAGTATTTTAATTCACGTCACACTAAAGCAGCACACCGGACTATTGGCTTCGGTCCGAGATCAAACAAGAAATGAAAGATCCGATGACAGTACCATGACAACGAATTTTAAACCAAAGGTAGATGACGAGGTCACACCTGAACTGGCACCACATTTTCTAAACTTCCACACCACACCAACGTGAGGACATCCGAGGCCACGACAGATTCAATGTGTCCCAGCCTCCTTTGTACACGACGGTCTTTGGTCGGTTCCGAACTTGTAACCGGTTGTCGTAGTTGTGGGAAAAAAGCACGAAACCTAAATTGGACAAATTATCGGTTCGTCAAAGTGATTATCAAGCCTCATTGGGAGAAACACGAGTCAGCGTTTCGATAGCTAATAGGCCCAAGTCGATTCGTAAATCCAAGTGACTCACTCTTCTGATGTCTTACGACAACCACTTCATCCACATGGTCTGCTTATTTCAATCGAAGGTTGACGGTTATCAGTGTAGAAAATAAATGATATATCATTACGTTGATATACAATGAAGTGCATTTCTCCACGATAGAACATGTCATGTGGCATTCTACCTAGTATGATGTCAGGGGTGACAACTTATTGGAAGGTATTGAACATTTGGCACTAAGTCGGCGTCCCTGAATATGAGGTCTTTGAAATAGATCTTGGACGTCTTCAATAGCCCACAACAGCTCGATTTTTATTCACCTACCCTGCATATGTATGTGACTATCTATAAAGTATTTATGTTCATTTATTGCATATTGTGGCGAGTCAATTATATTGGGAAAGGGAGGGGTCAGACCCAAAGCAATAAATGCCATTTCCTGATACATATGTGTTACATTATACTGCCGTATCAAATATCACTGATTTTCTTGTGAAATGGATATATAGGTTTTGAGTCTAAGTAATAGTAGTTACTATCAAGGCCACATATATTGTTTAGAGGAGATATCCTACTGTTGAGATATCAGTTTTATCGCATCATGTACTGTTGATTTAATATTACATGAATTGGTTTATCATTTGATATTGCAGCAGCAAATACCTGAAACTCTGACTTGTATAACCATTAACTCGGAATAACTAAGATTGTTGGATATTAACTAATTCAAGTTATCGTAAAACGAACATTGTTTCCAATGTCAATTTACGCAGAAAAATAGTCCGTAGAATATTTGTTTGATTGAAGAATATCAATTGTGCTATATGAAAACCGCTTTCGTGGAGCATTTACAAATTTCAAAATATATATTTATTCATACTTCTCACATATAAGACATATTCAATAAAGCGTAGTTTATATTTTTATGTCATTCCTAACTGGCCTCAGATTTTTAAATTGAAATACTAAGTAAAAGTAAATAGGCATATAATCGACATATCAGTATAACATAAATGCTTATGTTAAAGGGGTCCGGGACTCAAAGTTCCAAAATCTTCAATTTTAATGTTTCTGAATTTTTTTTCTGTAGATATACATTGCATTTTGTATTTATAATAACTATTTTATGTTTACAAAACTTTAAAATTTTATTTATTAAAATTAAAAAATGTCAAAATTTTGACGTTGAGTAAAAGTGATATATTTTAAAATATTATAAAACAAATCACTCCATTTTTTCCATTAATTAATTTCTAAAAGTTCATACTACAAATGGTATTCGTGATTTTTGGTTAAAACAATTATAAAAGATTTAAAAAAAATATTTTATTCAAAACTACATAAAACACATAGTACACAAAGTTCGAAGAATTATTAAAAAGAAACCTAATATATATATTAAAATTTTTTTTATTATTATTATAAAAAAATTTTAAAAAGCAAATGTTGAAAATTTTATTCATTTATGACAAGTAGTTGTTTTAACTGATATCCATTTACTCTATTGAAATCCCATTTAACACAAAAAGAGAAAAAGAGCTTTTAAAATTATGAAGGCTCGTTTGATTTGCAGCTGTCATGTTTATAAAAAGTTGAATATTTCTGGTTCTACGATGGCAGAAACAAAATTTAGGTGTAATTTATTCATAAATATCACTATTATTTTTATAAATAATAATAATAAAAAAAATGACTTTTTTTTTCATATTTTCAGTCTCAGGTCCCCAGTTGATATGATGATATAAGAACCTATGATGCATATTCTAATAAGTTGTATGATTTGCGAATAATGCAGATAAATATCATATTGCCGATGTTTGGAAAATGAAAGTTCCAAATAACATTTCCTTTCGGAAATACCTCTCCACTTGAATCTGAGAGAATTATACCTCGCACAGAAATTTAGATGCAAAGTGAATCTCTCAGTTTCAGTGAAGTTCGTGGAAGGATTTTCTCTGACCGTACCGGGCACAGCAGTATTAGACTCTCATTGGCTGTTGAAATTGTGACTGAAATACATTTCGTAAATATTTAACAGATTTCACTGGTAAAGCAAATTACGTATTTCCAGCTCAGATTATGTTGACGGTGGAACTATCTGTGAAAGGTTTATTTTGCACCTCGTATACTATTTTAGAGTCACAACAGGAATTATAGAAGCCATTTGAACATCGTCGATGCAAATGGTGAACAGAAATATTGGGGAAATAAGTTGGTATTTGAGATTCAGAATTGCATAAATTTCAACGCTTTAATCACTTAAAATCATAAATTCTGCACTTAAAGCTCACAAAACTTTACTCTTAAGCCCATTTCAAATTTCAATGATAATTTTCTTGCAGTATTAAGTTTCGTCAATACTTATTTCCAACAAGTTACGCATTGTATTAAAGCATATCTAAAATTGAAAATTTTAAAAGACATTGGTCAAATTTTTAATATTTAACAATATAATATCGATTGGACCACAGAAAGAAATTACACGCTGTTGAGAGATTAAAATCACACATTAAGGTACAAAAATGATAATTCAATGTAACATTTAATTATCTAAACGTAGCTGATACATAAACATTGCAATTGTTGAAAAACAAGTATTTGTATTCAATATTATATGATCTGTAGAAGGACGTATTTTTGCAGGGAAATACGAATGACAATACTTTGCAATTAGAGATAAATGTCCTTCCTCCTACCTTTTCTTGCTCTCGGGTTTGTGGACTGTAAATTCTGAAATTAAAACTCTCGTGAAAATCCGTTTGTTAAAATAACTGGTCCGTATGTGGCTCGCGTTATCATGCTGGTAAATAGACCCCTGGACATGTGACATGAAACAGATTACAAAATATGTCGTGGACGTACCGTTGGACTGTCAAACTACCAACGGTAGTTTGACATAGATCTCTATAATAACGTGTTGTTATCATAGAGAACCAGCTGTCTTTAGTGATGACTCCTCACACCATTACACTAGTATTTTCATATGTGTCGCTAGACAGTAAACATAGAACGGGTACAGAAGATAGGCAGTTGCGTTTGGAGTGGTGACGTGTCCAAGGTTTGTGCACACTGAATGACAGTGTATCGTATATACCGAATAATAATATTCGCGATATTACGACTATATCGCGTATCCAGCCAGCAGTTCAGTTCTCATGTTACTGTTGAGAAGGAACAACACTGTCTTTCTGTGTGTATTGTGAGGTCAACACTTACGACAGCCGATCCCCTGTGGTAGTAATGCACGATAGTTGACACCACAGCCGATAGATCCACCAGATCCTTCTATCTGTTGTTTTGCCTAACACTGTACGTGTTCAAGGACTTACTTACCAGCACAAATATGCCCGGCCACACACGTCTCAAAGAAGTGCCTTCGTGGTGTCGAGACCCGTCCTTAGCCTAAGATCTCTCGTTGAGCATGTCTAGAACATTCTATGCCGCCACTTACTTATTCCACGGAACATAAAGGCATCTAGAGCAGCATAAGGATTACATGACTTCATAAATCGGTATGTATCTCGGAATGTGGGGAATTACAACTTATTAGTTTATGACCTTTCTGATGTACTTCTAAATTAATATACAGATGGATTTTCTCTCGAGTTTTTTTTTTTTTTTTGGCTAATGGTATACAGGGTGGTCCCGAATTCATGGTACAAACTTTAATGGTAGGTACAGGACATTGTAACAATGATTTATTGTATAGGAATGTATAGTCGCAAGTGACGCGGTGAGGCGAAAACAGGGGAAATAACGGCCGAAAGGAAAAACAAAGATTTTATTGAAAGCGTTGTTGACAAGTGTCATGTTTACAGTAATTGTTCAAAATTGCGTCCACCAGTATCGATACATGCTTGACAGCGTCGGTGGAGCGATTGGCGTACACGTTCAAAGATGCCTGGTATTTCACGCACACCTGCAGCAGCTACAGATAAGCGAGCGACGAGATCCTCATCTGAGTCAACTGGAGTCTCATAAACAAGATGCTTTAGATGTCCCCATAAAAAGTAATCGAGGCTCGATAAATCGGGAGATCGGGGTGGCCAAGGGACTGGTCCACCACGCCCAATCCATCGAGTACCAAACGTGGCATTCAGGTAATTCCGTACATCAATGCTGAAGTGTGCTGGCGCCCCATCGTGCTGAAACCACATGCGGTTACGAATGGCGATCGGAACATCATGCAGCAGTTGTGGTAACACTTCTTTCAGAAAAATAAGATAGCTTCCGCCAGTGAGCCGCGTGGGTAGTAAGTATGGGCCAATCAAAAAGTCGTTCACAATACCAGCCCACACATTAATACTGAAACGTTGTTGAAACGCATGTCGACGCGTTGCATGTGGATTATCGGTTGCCCACACATGGGAATTGTACGCATTAAAGACACCCTCGCGTGAAAATGTCGCTTCATCTGTAAATAGCACATAATCTACGAAATCCGGCTGCAACGCACATTGCTGCATCACCCACAGGCAGAAGTTCACGCGGCGAGGATAATCTGCCGGATTCAATGCTTGTACTTTCTGAAAATGGAAGGGGTGTAAGCGATTTTCGTTTAACACTCTGCATACAGTCTGATGACTCACACCTACGTCACGCGCAACAGTTCTTGTGCTTGACTCGGGTCTATCAGCCACAATGTTCAAGATGCTTTCTTCTAGCCTTGGAGTGCGTACAGCTCTTACTCGACCAGCGCCATGTCTGTTGACGTCGAACGCACCTGTTTCACAAAGTTGACGATGTAACCGTTGAAAAATTCTATGATCCGGCATTCGTCGATCAGGATACTCCGCGCGATACATTCGTAACGCAGCTCTGCCGTTACCATTTGCACGGCCGTACATGTAATGCATGTCTGCTTTTTCTGCATACGTAAAGTCACCCATCGTCTACGGCAGCACAATTGTGAATGGCGCTTTTCCCTACTGCGATGCATCATGTTCAACAGCGGCTAGACATCTACTGCCCTCTACCGGCAATGATACCAACCGATCACTCCATTTCTCTTTCCTTTTATTTCCCCTGTTTACGCCTCACCGCGTCACTTGCGACTATACATTCCTATACAATAAATCATTGTTACAATGTCCTGTACCTACCATTAAAGTTTGTACCATGAATTCGGGACCACCCTGTATAAGACAGTAATATGAAAATTGTAAAACTGTGATTTAAATTGTCTCCTTTGTTGTGTATTCCTTTTATCAAATACAATTTTTGAATGAAAATTCTTGTTGCAGTTATTTGAATTGTTTGAGTATTTATTTTAAATGTTAATGTTCTGTTTGAAAATATTCTAAATTGAAATTAGGAAGACAGTCTTAGTAGATATCAATGCGGGGAATCTGCATGTTTAGTTTCTTGGTTTGTTTCTTGTATACATGATTTGAATAGAGTTAAAAGAGTTCACTGGTCCCCACAAGACTAATTTATATTCATAAATTCGAATTTGTGTTCTAAAACTTTTATTTATATCTGAGAGACCGTTGAATTTGATTACGAGTTTAAAGTGGTCGTATGTACCAATTGAGGGTTAGAATCCAGTCTATAAACATTTTGTTTCCAATAAGAGCTTCATACAAAATTTAATGCAGTAACCCCAATTTATATCGCTGTTTTGGAAACAAAAAGTACCTTAAAGAACACAACTGTCTGAGAAAAACTTATAACTATTGGTATAAACGAAGCATAAATTATGCAGTAATATTCGCGTTTTATTTAAACTTATATAAAACTACTAGTAAATTACAAAATTTATGGTAACCCTCTCGAAATCTACATATTTGTTTCACTAATGTACATTTAACAGACATCGACGATATTTATTTATTGTAGAATGTCCACAATTGATATAAGTAGCGTAAATTTAACCGTTACGAGATTCATTTTTAAACTTTGCCACTTAGTTTGAATCTACTTTTGTGAGTAGCTGCTTTGAACAGTATTGTTAGAATTCCATGGAATAGTTTCAACCCTCTAATTAAAATCTTCAGCAGTCTGATGACATAAGGCATTGAGACATTTGGAAGATAGAGGTCAGCGCAAAAAAATTATAACTGTAAATAGGTTTAGCTTTACACAATGTCAAATTCGTTGAATCACAAGGAATGGAATGCAATTGAAGAAAACGTTAAGAACCTAATTATGGTAACAAGTCTGAAGTGTTAAAATTTTGTCATGTTCGTTATTGTAAATAAAAATTAACACCAGTGAATACATTTGAAAATGTAAACTAAATGCCATTGTATATTTTCGACTAATTTTATTTCGTTTGGATGCATGAAATGCGAATATATTCATTAGAAATGAATTTGAATAAGATAGAATATGAATCAAAACACTACAGTTAATAGATATTTTCAATTAAAATACATAATCGCAGATGTTGAACTCGGGTATACTAGGAATAGTAAATTCGTTATAAAGTTTGCAAGCTCCTTTTCATTCACTCTTTCTGAGAGACTCAAATAATTTTACCCCGTTCGGTTTACGATAACTTCTTGAAATAAGTGACCTTTCTGGAATAACACATTCAAATAATCTGCTATTCGCAAGCGAAAAATAAATCGGGAGACAATCAAAAGCGATGTGTAATATAACTACATTGCACAAAAATCTCGTTTTTCGAAGTGACCTATGTTTTTCGAAAAAGACCTATTTCAGTTAATAACTAGCTCTCGTGCTGCAAAATCCGATCATTGAGCTGCAAACCAAACTAATCAGTAAGTAATGGCATTACCGAAATCTAGTGTATTGATCGAGCAAACGCATCGACAAACTCGATTGACGGCAGGTTGCAATTCATCTATGGGGTGCCACTTCAATCTATTGAGCAACACCAGGCATCTGATACCTTTCTCCAACAGATAACATTCCAAATGCATCCCATTCCATTAGGCATCCTTTAAACAGCATACTGGGCACAATGTATTACCCAGGGTTTCATGGCGAAGTCCACGCAGTTGTGATGGGTACAGAGCCTTCAACTGGTCATTGTCAGTTGAAAGCGTCTGCCAGTGTTCTCACCTAATGTATGAATCTATCACGCTCGCATACCTCGTCTTCGCCCAAGTCCAGTTCAAATTGAGCATTTGGGCTAACAATTAATCACTGAGGTGAGCTCCTGTAATGAGGAGACTTGCAACTGAGTAGAATTCCTGTTTGGAAGGATGGGTCTGGGTCGGATCTTTCTCGCTGTGGTTACGCCTTTGCGCTGTTTAGAGGGCTTGGTTGGTCGCCAGGAATGCTAAAGATGGACTGGATTCAAACTGATTGAATTCGTTTGTAAAACCTGATCATTTATTTTCGGGACAACGCTGAACTGTGTTTGAGTAAAGCAGTCGTTGGCTTCGTGGTGAGCAGTAACAGTAAAGAGGGGAAATGCGTGTGTGTGTGTGTAGAGCAGAAAATGCTGCAATGACGTTTTTCATGTGCATTTCATGCTTTATTTTATAGAAAATGTGTTTCCAGAATCTAGAAGACATACTTTTACTTATAATTTATTTTCGGGAGTCCGCTAAACTGTGTGTAAAACAGTCGTCAGCTTCACTGTGAGCATTAATGGTAAAAAGGGGAAAAAATAGAGCATAGTATGCAATGCCGTTTTCAATGTGAATTTCATGCTTGTTCTTATAAAAACTATGTATCCAGAATCCAAAAGACATAATTTTACAAAAATTCATTTTCGAGAGATCGTTAAACTGTATTCGAGTAAAGAAGCCACGCTTCTTGGTGCAATGGTTTCTCAGTGGTGCGTCGTGGTATTTCAATGGTAAAAATGGGGTAATGCATAACAGAATATGCAATGACGTTTTACATGTTAATGTCATGTATTATTTTATAAAAATGTTTCCGGCATCTTGACGTACTTTATCTATAGGATAAAACAATAATAAACATAATAGGTCGTGTAACAGAACCATTTATGTAATTAAAAGCGCCTTTCCACAATGTGGAGTATCAATTGTTTTCCGGGCAATTAGCAAATGCATATTAACAACATCCGTATGAGCCTTAGGATATGAAACTTCTAATCCTTTTAATGATCTCGTGTCATAAACAGCTTAATTCATATATAACTTTAATAAAATAAATACTAATTAATAGTTTCATTAATCATAATAGATGTAAATATCTCAGTTCCTAATCTTTCATACAAGTATATGCCAGCGGAACAACTGATAATTAAATTAAATCCATTTGAGAATGAATAACATTTACTTTAAATATAATGACAATCTTTTAAGAAACAAGAAGAAAAAACCTCTATTTCTTACTGAATGGAAAAAAAAAAGACTTCACATAATGGTTAGTAACAGTTTTATTGAAGTGTCAAACAAAATATTTCCACAAAGTAAAGTTAAGAATGCAATTTTGTGGGGTTATGATCAAAAATCTTCATACCTCTTACCATTTTTGAGGGTCTTCTAACATCTCAAAACGCGATCATTAAGTGAAGAGAACATCCTGCGGGTATGTGAAAAGAACTAAAAGTTATCTCGTCTAGTTACGAATTCTTAAATAGTTAATTAGTTAACTTGTTATTAAATAGTTTAGCGAGAGCCATTAAGAACAAAAGCAGCGTTGAAAGATTTTCAGAGCATTCAACAGAGAATAATTAAAGGGGAGACTAATCTAAAGATCTTAAAAATTAGGGATACCACAAAAGTTCTATATTTTGTAACACCTATGTGTTGATTTTTAAATTTGACTGCACAAATGCCTCAAAGATAGAACGGATAAATTTGTTTAATTTTATAAAACATTGTTACAAAAGTAAATATATATTGACCGAATCACTACATTTTAAAATGATACTTTTTAACACTACAATTATTACAGTTATTTACAGCAACTTTACCATTTTATAAATTCCAACAAAGAAAATTTACCGTTTATATTCTATTGTATAGAAAAACCAGAGTTTTCAACCAGATGCTCTATTCCTGTTGTGTTCACCATTTAAATGACTCTATAATTTATTTTACAATTATATTTAATCACAATTATCAACCGAAGAACTCATAAACAATAAACAATATATCCATTATGAATTTCGTTATAATACCTCAATAACTACATTTTAAAATGATATTTTTTTAACACTACAATTATTACCGTTATTTACAGTAACTTTACCATTTTATAAATTCTAACAAAGAAATTTACCGTTTGTATTCTTACAAGTGTTAAGAAATTATAGTTTGAAAATGGTGTTTAAATCTTCATAGTATAATAGTGTTCTATTGTATAGAAAAACCAGAGTTTCCAACCAGATGCTCTATTCCTGCTGTGTTCACCATTTAAATGACTCTATAATTTATTTTATAATTCTAGTTCATCACAATTATCAACCGAAGAACTCATAAACATCAACCAATGTAACCATTATGAATTTCATTACCAAATCTATTGCTTAACCTTTGAAGTAGTTTCAGCAAGATACCTCGTTCATCACGATGTGATCATTTTTGACCAAGACATTTTTTCCACCAAGAATACCGTTAGAATTCTGAATGATAAAGATAATACAGATACGTTTTTGCATCGACCTTCTAATAAAATAGACGCATCATATGCCCGCAGATTCATGTTATTTTTTTCTACATGGTTTGAAGATCTGTCATGTGGTTGTAGATAAAAACATGATGCCGCTGTCATCTCTGAAGGCATCTAACTTCTAATGAAGTAAACAGAGCATGAAAGTGTAGTTCTATGTTCTTACAAGCGGTCGCTCGGTTTGAAGACCTGCCACGTGGTTGTGGGGAAAAATCATGATTCCAAAATTATTTTTTAGTTGAAATGATTATCCACCACACATACCGTGATCAAAAACACAACTCTGCGAATCTACGGCCAATCGTCGCGAGTCTCTAATAGTATTATAAAAAGAAGTGTTTGTTTGTCTCGCGGCTGTAAAATCCTGACGATCTATGGCACTTACAGCAATGAGATTTGGAACACAGGTAGTCCGAATGTTTTGCAATTTTTGGGTGGCGGCGAATTTTTAAAATTCAATCTAGAAGATTTTTAAATGAAATTAACAGTTTCATTCTCTACCTGGTTCTACAACGTCTTTCTTCCGCGAAAGAAGAATAACCCCAATCTTGACTTTTCTACTCACGTGACCTTGCAGTCAGCTTTGGAACCATGCCAATTTTTTTCATCGCCCCGGGGAACGCTCAGAAAGGTGTTTTTTTTTATGTTTCCGCTTTCATTTTGCACGCGGAGAAAATTATTTTTTTCGTTTCCGCTTTGATTTTGCGCGGAGGAATGTTTTCCCAGCCAAACGATAAATCGTTTAACTATAGTCACATTTCTTTTTTCGATATCCTAGACCGTTAAAGATAGAGTAAAAATTTCAACGGATTTGAAATCTGTGGAAAAGTTCAGTTCAGATTGATACCTAAAAATATGATTTTCTTTAAATAAATAATTCTTAAATTGAATATATCTTCAACGGATTTGAAATCTGCTCAAAATTTTACACCAGATTAATACCTTACATCACGGCGTTGCCCGTGGTTTTGGTTTGCGAAGCAAACCAACAAATGGGTACAGGAAGTCGTTTACATGTGTTACTACGTGATTTATTCTTCAGACATCGACCTTTTAAGGAAATGAGGAACTTACACCCGTGAAGAAAATGCTAATTTCTGTGTTTTATTAATAGATTGATCGTCAAAATGTTCAAAAACAACAATTAAAACCCATAAAATGGATTTAATTAAGTATAATTTCAAGTTTAAATTACCGAAAAGCACGGCAAAAGCACATGACCTCAAAACGCTACGTGACGTCATTGTGCACCACGATGTAATGTTTACGTATGTTAACGTCGCTATCACAGTAAACAGACCATCATGGGGCATAGTGACGTCACAAGAAGCGACGTAGGAAAACTAGCGTTTTTAAAATGAAGTAAATAGTGCGAACTTGAAATTTTTTTATTTTACCTTTTCGGGCTATGAAAGTAAAAAAGAAAGGTACTTTCCATCCTATTTTTTCATTTTCTATGCTATAAAAACCTAAACAAAAAACGTGCAAGTTCCTCATTGACAGGCGAAGACACTGTCGTTGTAGTCCTGAAAGGTAAATCACGTGGGTTTTTGATCGACTAGTGGCGATTGACTATGGAAGCGTAGACTAGTGTTTTCGATCAGGGCGTGTGGACTATCACTTTAACCAATCAATAATTTAGCATTCATGCTTTTTTCCTACTGGTGGCAGGTCTCCAAACAAGCGACCGTTACTAAGAATATAAAACTACTCTTTCATGCTCCGTCTATTTCATTACAAGGCCGATGCCATCAGAGACAACAACGACTCTGCCTACAGAATCCTTCTGTTTCATTAGAAGTAAGATGATGATGGTGACATAACATCAGGGTTTTGACGAGATTCCTCGTCAAGATCTTCCAGGATGGCTAAAAATTAAAAATTGAAGTAACTTTTCCTGTCGTATCACGCATTACCGTTGCCGTAGTTACGCACATACTAACCAACGCTACGGTTAGTATTCTGCATAGTATTAGTTTGTGAACAAACTAAATTTCAAAGTCAAGCTAAAGTTCAGCAAGACAGTACTGTTCCAGAATATGCTTTAACCCTCTGAGCGTCAGGATGTTTGATAACTGTAATATTACTTAAACTTCACAAATAATGACAAAATAAACACATCTATTGCTTGAAAGAATCCCAGAAACACTCTAAAGATCAAAGATTAATCAAGGTCAATATAGGTAAGAAGTTCGCCTGGTTGCAAAATGAACATATACATGCAACGCCTCAGAGGTTTAAAAATGTATTTAATTTTTTTTTCAATTCCTTATCACACAATCATGAATTATCAATCCGTTACAATAAAAGTAATTCAGTGCTGTTAATCCTAATATACTGTGCAACATCTTTAATAAAAGGCAGGAAATAACTGAAGTCCTAGTAATTCAATATCAATGTTAAAGATTGATGAAATTCTTAATGCCAGACCACTGAAAATTAAACTCCAGTTTGCTTATACTGTATGCTGTCCACATAAACTGATTTTAATGTATCTAAAAACAAAAATAAAATATACTTAGGAATATTAACACATATCTTATGCTATGAATGAAACTTTAACATGCAGCGTAGATAATCGATAATAAAGCTGTCAGAAACCTATTGTCTCATAAAATGATGCTCGGTATAGAGCTAGGGTGACAAATTTGGTGAATGGGAGGGCCAGGTAAGAAGTGAAACCTGAATTGAGGAATTGTACGTTACATGCATCAAGTGGTTGCATATTATTCTGTAGGGAACTGGTAGCAGGCAACCATTGAAGAGATGAGAGTACACCAGGATCTCAAACGTAAGAAATGTAGTGGTGGATGTTAAGTGTACCAGCAATAAGCACCATGCAAATTTCAGGCTATTGGTAGTTACTTTAATTAACGTCACACTCGAGCACACAGTATGCTGTTGGCGACTGTCCACTAGCAAACACGAAAGGAAAGATGCATGGACAACAGATAATTCTGAACCAAGTCAGATGAAGAGGTCACACCTGAGCTGGCACCCCACTCTACGAACTTCCACACCACGATAAAAGAAGACATTTGAGCCACGACAGTTTTAACCAGCACCAGACCCTTTTGTACACGGCGGTCTTTGGTTGTATTGGAACTCGCAACCCTAGTGTTTGCTAGTCCTATACTCTTCCAACCGGGCTAATGGGGCTCCAAAGGCTACTGAATGCTTCCCTTAAGAAGTTGAGTTTTTGATGGCTAGGAATATAAACTATATGGACAATAGTATTTCTTCACTGCATGTGTTTCAGAAAAAGTGGTTTATTATTTATTACAGATAGCTCTCTGCTTATATTTCTTATTTATTATTATTTTTTACGGTATTACTCTGCAATTTAGTAACGGGTAGACCCACCTTTTGCTTGTATTGCAGCTGCATCACGTCGAGTTATACTTTCCACACGTTCTCCTTAAGTCAGGACAGGAATAGCTCGCAATTTGCCTCTTAAAAGGCTGTGAGAATGTATTATTGTGAAGATGAGCGTGCGTGGCGGTGTCGTACTCGTCGCTCCAGTTCGTCTCACAAGTCCTCGATCGGATTAAGATCGGGGCTTTGAACTGGCCAGTCAAGCAAATTCACTTCATTTTCAGGAAACCTGTCCAGCAAACGTTTTTCAGTATGACATGGAGCTTTATCATGATAGAAGAAACAACCATCATCTCTGTAGTATTGCTATAGTGTAGACAAGGCCGAATTTTGTTGAACGTTGAGGAACAACGTCAGCATTCATGGTACCAGGATCATAAATCAATGGGCCGAGTCCAAGCCAGGAAAACAACCCCATACTAAGATGAATCCTCTTATTTTCAGCAGTGTCCAAATACTTTTGTCCATATAGTGTGTCCTTTTTCACCACAACACAAACACTGATTAAATAGTTCCATCTATTGGTTGAAAGAATCCGAGGAAAAATCATGTAGCTCAACAAGGTAAATACTGGTTAGATAAAAAAAAAACTGCAAGTTGAAGAATGGATACATGCATGCAAAACCCACAGATAGTCTATTACATTTCTTCATAATATTTAGTATTTGGGGTGGAAAGGTAATGCATTTCATGCACCTTTTAATGTTTAAACAATACTATTCAAATGGTTATAAAATAGTTATAGATGGTATTGTGTTAGAAAAAGGGTAATATATGCAAAAGAATAATACATTATATTACACTTCACCCTAATTCAGTATCATGGATGCATGCAAATTAAATTAATGTACCAAACAGTTTTGTGGGATACAAATTGTATACAATAAGAACTTCTGTGATGTCGAGCAAATAATTGTCAACCTATTTTTGTTACATACGCAAAACTACATCTTCTCTTTTTAGAGATTAATAATTTGCTTCTATTCCGACAGTACACACACTATACCAGCTCTACGAGCCTTGTGGATAAATGGACAAAACTCGGTAATTTACCACGATTTACTTGGATTAATCAAGCGCGAAAAAGAAGGTAGAAAAAACAAACGCAAAGAAAAGGGAAAACAATAAAAATAAAAATGATTAATCTCATCCTCGAAACGCACGAGAGTTCAGTTCGCAAACCTCTGCTTGCCAGTTTCTTCAATCGAAGATATTTATTTTGTCCCTGCCATTGTAGTGCGTTGATCTCGATATCGTGAATTACGCCTCGTATTGTTATTTCATAGAAAATAGTAAGCATAAATCATCTGAAAGTAGGGGACTATTATTGCAATAGGAGAGACCCACAAAAGCATTCCGTGGGGGTATTTTCTCTCGCTCTCCTTCTTTTATCGATAGAGAATACGATACAAGAATCGGTAACGAAATCGATCGGGAAATATTTAACGGAGAACTTCTGGTTTCTGTATTCTTCTCAAGACTTTTAGTTGTTCTGTTTAAGCAAGGTGTTTTAGTTCCAATGGGTCAACGAATAATTTCTGACGCACTTGGAATATTTATGCAATCGGTTCCCAGTATGATGATTACTTAGTAGTCAGGTATTTTGAGTTTGTTTCCAAATTCTAACAGTCTATCCAGCTCATTCCATAGGAAATTTTCCGATCACATTTATACTTCAGAAAAATCGACGTAAAATAAGGAATTAATAATGATGCCGGAAACCACTACAATATTTGTTTCGTCAGAAGACCTTTATGAACTCTCCAAATGGTTATGACAAGATATCTTGTCCATCAACTTATGACTAATATTTATAAAAAAAATACGAAACACATCATCAGCATTATATTGCCAATTTATTGGTAATGACGAAATTGAAATCTGGTCAGTTTTTTCTAATAACGGGATATCTCGTTCGTCAATATATGATGAGTTTTGTTGATGAAACGAAATATCTTGTCAAAACCAGGTGGTTTAACTAGTAAACACATTAATCGTAGTTGTAGTCTAGCAGTCCCTCATCATGATGCAATCTGGGAAATGCTAAATCTGCCCTACAGATTTGTCATAGCTATAGTCGTTTTTTTTTTCGAATAAGATTTGCAGATTCCTCGTTCTGTATATCAAATTACGATAATTAATTTTTTTGTGTCTCATATTTGACGAGAAGCAAAACTAATGTGTCTGAAACGAAAAAAAAAACATCCTTTATAAACATTCTGCATATACTGTAGACAATGTTTTGGAAGGATATTTTATCATTTTATATTTTATCCGGCTGATGGCAGATTTGTTGGTGAGAGTATGATACAAAAATCTGTATATGTATAGAAAAAAGGATATATGTGTGTATGTGTGTGTATATTCTACGCCGACTATACAAATCTACACCGTTTGACCAATCTATATCAAATTTGGTACACTTATACTTTAGAACACTGAGGAAAACATAGGTTATTTCTTTCCTGTATTCAGACCAATCTGTAGCCAAGAAAATTGGCACACATGTACTCCTAAAAGGGCCCCTCAAAGCTCCAATTTTGGAGTCTAAAGTTTGTTTTTCAGCAATGATTGGACATGGACAAGGAAGCACGTTCTACAGGGTTTGTGTATGAGTTTTCACAGGAGAATGTCGCGGTCATATTTTAGCTCTCGCGTTCCTTTTTGAAACCCGAATAATGCCTGGTTATTCAGCTAGTTATACAACAAAAGTCAAAATAAATGTTTAAAAATTACTTAAACTAATAGCTAGATCGGTGGTCACCAAAGTGGATAGTATCGACCCCAGGGGTTGAAATAACGTTGTTAGGGGACTATTCGGGATCATGGCTCGAATTGGTGTGCGTAGAAAAATATAAGACAGCATTGCGCTGGTAATATTCAATTCGTTTAATTTGGATTACCCACATCCCGGATAGCAATGCAATTAAGAGTGTCTCGTAGGAACAGTGACCTGATTAGGATTCGTAAGATAGAGCAAGATCACGGAGGCCAATCAAGTAGGACAAAATAGCGTATTTACCAAAAAACGGATGTAGGTGGTTATATATATATATATATTATAAGAAGAAATTTTTCAGGGTGATTCTTCTTATGCTGTAGAAGTGCACCAAGAAAGGATTTTGAAAAATTAAACCCCTAAGAGGCCTAAAATTGACCTAAGATCGAAGCCAAAAACAATTCGAAATCGCCATTGAAATAATATAAAGAATAAAACGATTGCTGTATGCAGTTCAGATTGCTATGCCAATGTTGATCGAAAAACCATTTTTTAAACAAATCAATTTATGATATTGATGTTTAAACTGACTTTTTATTTAGTCTCATGATGTAAATAATTTATAAATATTTGATTGATGAAGAAATAATATTTAAAACATTTAATTTTGCACTGAAGTGCCAAAAGTCATGAGATAGTTATATGCAAATGTACAGATGATTGTAGTATAGAGTATTAAATGTCTAATTAGGCAGCGCATTGTCAGGGCTTTCATTTGTAACCAAGTGAATCATGTGAAAAGTTTCTGACGTGTTTATGGTCCCTCGACGGGAATTAACAGAATGCTACTTTAACATGTTGAACAGAACGCGGAATGCTAGTTGGAATTAAACGCATGGGGCATTCTATTTCGAATAATTAGTGAATTCAACATTCCTCAATCCACAGTGTCAAGAGTGTGCCGAGAAAATATAATTACTCCCCACCATGGTCAAAGCAGTAAACCTAACGACGGAGACCAGTAAGGTGTGCGTAGAGTAGTCAGTGTTATCCAGACAAGCAACACTGCGTCATATAACAGCAACAATCAATGTGGACGTATTACAGACGTGTTTGTGAGGAAAGTGCAGCAAATTTTGGCATTGATATGATACGGTAATAGAAGACCGCATCGAGTGCCCTTACTAGCGACAGGCCATCGGCTGCAGCGCCTCTGATGGGCTCGTGAACATATCAGTTGGACCCTATATGACTGCAAAAACATTTCTTGGTCAGATGAGTCACGATTCCAGTTGTTAAGAGCTGATGGGAGGGTTCGAATGTGGCGCAGACCCCACGAGGCCATGGACCCAACCTGTCAACAAGCTAGCTTGTGGTGGCTCCATAACGGTGTGTGCAACTTTTACATGGCATGGACAGGGTCCTCTGGGTCAAACGGAACCAATCATTGATGGAAATGGTTATGTTCATCTATTTGGAGACCATTTGCATCCATTCATGGACTTCATGTACCCAACCAACTAAGGAATTTTCCAATATGACAATACGCCATGTCACCGGGCCAACATCGCTCTCGATTGGTTTTCGGAACAATGTGGACATTTTCAGCGAATAATTTGGCCACCTATATCGCCACACATGAATCTCATCGAACATATTTATACGGGACATGATCTAAATGTCAGTTCATGTACAAAATCCTGCCCCGGCAACACTTTCGCAATTATGGAGGGCAGTAGAGGTAGCATGGCTGAATATTTCTTCAGGGGACTTATGGAGACGTTGAGTCAATGCTACGTCGAGTTGCTACACTGTGCCGGACAAAGGTAAGTCGTACACGATGTTAGGATGCATACGATGACTTTTGGCACTTAGTGTATTGATGATGAAATTCGACAATACCGCATACCAGGTGCAAGAATATGCTACAAGATAAACATATTCATAGAAAAACTAAATACACGGCTATCCACCGAAAATTCGCCATTTTACGGAAAATGATTGTACGGAGATATTCGTAATCACTGAAAAAAATCAAAATCAACTTCTGTAGTAGTCACCTAAGAAACAAAACTTTTAGCGGAAGTGTGACGAATATGAATGGATTATATGGATAGATACGTCATGTATTATTTTATCGAATATTTTTGTCCATATTTGCGTCCGAATTAATTTGTAGAAGAGACGGAGAAGTTAAAATGATATTAAAAACCATTTTACGTACACTTAAATAATGCAAGGATGATTTTTTAAAGAAAAAAATCGATTAGTCTGATTACTTTCCAATTGACATATCGCACCCCGGCAAGAAAAGTGACACAACTCAAAATTACAGAATTTGAGAAACATCAACTTAAAGGATACTCTAAAACTTATATGGAAATAGTATAAGCTTCTTATAAATTTTCGGTATTTACTGTGGTAATTTCTAGTATATTCTTTAGACTAGTAATATAACACGCTGGGGTACCTCATACATATTTTTCTATGACATAACATCAAAATTTTTTTTTATTTTTTTTCAGTCGTGTCGCTTTTTTTTTGCTGGAGTACGATATATTAAATTAATTCAACCAGAGCAACGCAGAGTACTTCTGCTAGTAATTGTTTTACTACCAGCAGAATTACACGGTGTTGCTCGGTTTGAATTGGATAAATGTTGATTTTTTGAAGTGATCATACTAATCACTTCTCTTTCATAGAAAATGCAAACGTCATTTAAGGGTAAGGAAAAACTTTTTAACATAGTTTCCACTTTTTAATAACTGCTACAGTTTAGTTCGAACACAAATATGGATACATACATCTAAAAATCAATTTAAAATTCATCACACTCCTGATGTGACAAACTGCATATGTTTATACAAGGTGACTACTACAGAACTGGATTTTGTGTTTGGAGTGATTACGAATGTCCCTTGAGTTTATATTCAGTAAAAATGGCGATCTTTCAGCGAATATTCTGTAGCAGAAGGTCGATTTTAAAGCGTTTTAAAGAAAGAAAATCGCTTTTAACGAATGTTTCATATGTAACTAAGTTGCATACGAACAACTTCAGCTTGTAAAGTAACAACAGCCGATCTATCACTTAAAGAAAAGTCAAAGTTCAAATACTTCCTATCTGTGATATTATTCCGAGATCAGCAGTATCTTAAATTACCTTTACTCCAACCGACATTCAGTTTTAAATCGTATAGGTACTGTTTTCAAATGAGATATTCGGTTTCGTATTTTTGGGAACAGCGTACCTATTTAGAATGATATAACTTGACTATGGAGTACAGCTTTTAAAAATACTCATGAATCATGAAAAACAAATATAAATTTAATTCGTTTTAATTTTCAATGTAATAAAATATTTGTGAAATTTAAAAATATCGTTGAACAACAACGTTTTAAACTACAATTGAACTGCAATTTAACGTAACCTACCATATTTTTAAATGATTTCATTTTAACTTTACCGGTTATTTTAAAATAAAAAGTTACACACATCACTTAAATAGAGTTTGTTTTGTATTTTTTAATTTATATTTATGAAACATAAATCTGTAAACTATTGCGTATTCAACACGAATTAAAGGAAAAATTGGTACAAATATACATATTCTTCCCATGTCTAGTGATGTTTCGCAGAAAATGAATAATTCATTAAAAAATTTAAATTAAAAAAACATATCTGCAGAACACATACATATAAACAGAAATTAAATTCCGATCATTGAACAAAAGCAGAGTTCTGAAAACAAATATGAGCAAGAGTGTTGAATTTTGAATTCCTGAATATTTTCGGAAATAGCAAATTCGTAAAAAGACTTTTGAATAATATTGATAAAGACAACAATGATTTATTTACAAAAATAACACATTGGTAATACTTAGAAATACTCAAACGTAACCCCAATATCTCTGTTTTATCTCACATATACGAACGCAGAATGTATCATCATATCCTTGTTACATCAATCAAGTATTCAAAACGTATTTATGGTATGGGAAGAAATAAAACGTCAATTCAAACATAAATATTTAAATTCAAACAAACGTAATTTCATTTAAATTGTATTAATACAATATTTTAGAAAAAATGTTTTCGAGCAATACTGGTAAACAAATTTTATTTGAAAATGTCTTTTTTTTTCTCACCTATACTTGTAAAACAGAGTTGCGTTCCATAATATCTTTTTCTCAATGTTATTCCTATGGGGATTTAGAATTGTTCTTAAACCCCTCTAAAGCCCGGTGCACACATCCGATTTTTCAACGTACGGCGCCGCTGCGGCACCGAAGCCCAACTATGCACACATAACCGTGAAATGACGCAAGTATAAAAATGCAAGTATTTCGCGCCATTTGCGATAAATATTCTATCGAAGAAAACGCGTTTATTTCGCTTACTTTATGTAAAAAAAGTATATTTTGAAACAGAATAGACGTTACTGGATTCAACCATTTATTAATTATTATTTATATTCCATTTATAAATGAAAACAAGGTTCTTCAGAACAGAGAGCTGCGGCGCCGTTGGGAACTGCGATACAAATTGCACGCAAGTAGGACGTGCGTCGCCACATCGGCACCGGAGGCAAGTGTGCACTACTCTAGGCCTCAAAATAGATTTTTTAATAATAATTTTTTTTATAATTTTATTAATAAATAATTTAATAATTTGATTTAATGATTTAATAATTTTTTAATACAGGTGCACTTTGTGCACCTGTATTAAAAAAATCTATTATTAAGTGTACATATTATATTTTAGGTAAACTACTTTATTAGTTGGGTATGTTTAGATATGTTACAAGTAGATAGTAAATAAAAATATTTAAACATTTTTTATCTTCGAAATTATTACTTACAAATATTCAGTCATCTTCAGACATTGGTGAGCAATCAGAAAACGTCTACGTTTTTGGCAGAAGTTTTCCCATAAGGTTTAGTGTCCATCCTTCTTTTTTTATTTTTCCTTCATTGCAACTTATCATTTTCTAGATTAAAGTTTTCGCGTAGTGTGTATTTAAAAATTTTAATTACGTTCTTTTAGATCGAGATAAGTCGATACTAATATTTTGTTCAATTTCAAATATTTATTTTCATCAAAATAACATAAAATGTTTCCCTCGCTTTTTTTACGATAGGTTCACGCAGTGCACCTAGAGGGAATAAATTAGGTGCACAATTTTATTTTCATGTCCACAGTGCACCTATGCACACGGGTATTTCGAGCCCTGCATTGGTTCTAGTGTATATCATTCCGCATTTGCGTTGCGGCAGCGGCGCCGCACTTTGAAAAACCGGATGTGTGCACCGGGCCTAATAAGTAGAACGGTGGTTTATACGAAACCCGCAAGGTTTTAAGGAATATGTATTCCAAATTTGGCGTCGATTCATCAAGCGGTGCAGACGATTTTTTTACACTATGCATGCAATAAATAGTGTATACCTAAAAATAAACTATCTAAAAACTCCCATGATCGTAGCTTTTGATCATCCTACTATAATAACGTAATCAGAAAATAGACGGGGTCGATAAAAAGTCTAGAAACCTTGGACAGGGTCGACGGTCAATGGCGGTGAAAGAAGTTTGGGAACCCTTGAGCTAGAGAATAAAAAAAGTCATATTGTTCAAAAGAACTAGAAACTGTACCTGCTTTTAAGGATCATAACATCGTGGCTCAGTAGGTATATCCTCTGCGCTAGCAAACTTCGATTTGTAGGTTACGCAGATTCAATTCATGTCAGACTCATTCCTCCTTTGGCGTATTCCTCTCTTTTTTTCTGTGAAAACCTTTCATTGCCTATGTGTCTTACTTGATGTTGTATGTTAACGGGTGGCTAAGTCAGACTGCTAGATATATAGCTCCCAGATCTCAATATCAAAGGCAGACACGCTCTACCATGACTGGGCTAAGACAGAGGAAGAAGGATCGCATCACTTTTATCGACAATTAATGTAATAAACAAAGAATTCAAAGAAACATAGAACAAAAGGGTTCGAATATCGGTTTGTCAGCGCATGGTTGTGATTAAAGAAGAGGCGACTTGCTCACTGGAAGCACCTTCACAAGTAGCCACCTTTACTCCCGTTGTAGTATCGAAGGTTAAAGAGGTCTTTGGGCATTAAGAAATAGTGTAATAATAATACAATGAACACAATTATTCATCATTTGTATGTTGCACAAATGTTGATGAATAATTGGAGGTATTCGAATGTGTTAAATTACATACATACAAATATTTATAGCAATAATTTAAAGACAGTACTATACAAAAACACTATCTAACTGCAAAATTTTAAGAATTTTTATCCATAATATTTCTCACAACCAGAAACAATACAATAGTGTGATAGAAACCTTTGAACAAACCCATAAAATATTTAGAATGTGGTAGTAGATTTAGAGGACAAGAGTGGTGGTTGGTAGCTACCTTCGTCAAAACTACAAGTAATCAGTAGACAATACGTTTAAATAGCTGTACAGAAGTATTCACAAAACAGGATTCTGAAATTAAGCACATATAGATACTGTTTTATATTTAAATCAGTTTGTTATGTCAAGAATTCTTCAAATAATAAACTTAAACATACAAGGTCGCATAGTTATTTTGACGATAGAAATTGAAAACTAAGTTTCTGAGTCATTTTTAGTAACATCTTTTTCACATTAACAAAATATATGGATCATATCTGCAAGCGAAACAGTTATTTCCATATATTATCTTAACTAATACAAGAAGTAAGAAAGATAAAAAATATTTAGTATATGCAGAAAAGAAGATAAGATAAACCCTTAAGTTATAGCATTGTAACACATGTGAAATCCAGCACTGAATTTCGAACCAAGTCTTAATTAATGAAAGATTGTTATGTAGAAGATGAGAATACGATAATTTGTATTTTAAATATATTTTCGGCATAAAAAGGATTTAACTTGCTAAAAAAAGCACGTACGAAAATATTGTTGTTTTTTAAAAACATCATAATTTATTTCAACGTAGAGAACAGATACAAAGAAAAGTAGATGTGCAAAATATTTTCTTATTTATGCCATTTATTTAGGTTTTATGAACATCACTTAAAACGTTAAGCCTTTTTGAGTGTGTATAGCTCAAATTGAATTTAAAAAGATTATTGGAAATATAAGAATGTTTTATTATTCTACTTTTAGTTTATTTTCTGAGTTTTTCGAACTAAATAGCGTGTTTACAACAAATGAAAATAAAAACATCTTGCTAAAACATTGCTTGCAATCTTGTTTGGATATATATATATTCAATATTTGTATCGCGTATGCTTTTACATTGAGTATTCATAGACATTTATAATAGCTTTCAAGGCACTTATTTTATCACAAATAAAATCAGAATACATTGTGTGTTATAAAATATTTTGGATCAAAGGAAAAAAATCATCTGCAAATGTTTATCAGATTTGTGCTATTTATTAACTTGTAAAAATGCATTTCTATGAATCAGATAAAGCACAAATAAATACATTGGAATTGCATTTTTCTTTATAAGAAATGGATATAATATCATTGTAACAATCACGAGTAGGCGTGTTTTGTTCTTATAACACATAATAAGGTATTTATTCAGTATTCTTTTATAATATTTTTTTTTTTTTTTCAAACTTGTTAGTGCGAAAACTTACGCAAAATTTATTTATATCTAGTTTTTTTAACAAGCTAAATATTTTTATTTCAATGGTAGAAAATCTAAAATAGACGTTCTTTATATTAATTTGTGATTTATTTTCAGTAATTTCAACTTAAATCCAAAAGTAAGTTGCTGAATGTTTCTTATCTCAACAACCATAACACAGATTTTCGGAAGGCAGTTTAACACAAAAATAAAGAATTATTATTTCGTACAATATTGATTATACTGTATGATATTATTATAAAAAATAAATATAGGTCTTACAAATGCCGTAAAATCAATCAATTCATATTTATGTGTTTACCCCGTGTTAGCAAAACTAGTCAAAAATCCTTTGTATTACAATTTTGTGACGCTCAGACAATAAGATATACATTCATTGAAGGTAAATTACATAGCTTATTAACTAAATATTAGCAACATTAACCTTTTGATGGGTTTACACGAATGTATCAATTTTACAACTAGCAGTTTTCCCTTTGTTCCGTACAGAGATGGTTCGCCTTGGCGACATCTTGGCTACTTGTAAGAATGCCAAGAGGAACAACTAAATCAGTGTACTCTTTCCAACAATGCTAGGAATACGCTCATTTTTGTCTCTAAAAATACTCGCTCATGGGAGCAGTATTTACAATGTCAATTTACATCGTTTGAATGGTTATAATAAACCCATATTTCAGCAATATACAGTCCACTACCAATTCTTACGGCGTAACGCCCTTCAAAACTTCTAAGCAAACTTAACTATTTTGACCGATATAATGTTTCTATGATTATTTTAACAAATGAATATTGTTTTTATGTCACTATAAAATTCGTGTGGGTAAAAGCCAATTGTACGCTTCTTAGAACACCGGTTACGCTCAGATGGTTAAAGCGATTGAGGAAATATAAAAGTGGAGAAAACGATAGTAACCTTTTTATGCGTCCAGGATCATACGACAAAACTAGTAGTCACGTGACCCTTAGACCTTTCTTCCGCCGGTTGGAAACGAACATTCATAATCTGATTGGTCCACAAGATGAGAGTAGACGCCCATTCGTTGATTCGTCATCTGATGGCTCCCTGTGGCATAGTAGTAGTCTTAGATGTTTTCACCATTTTTGTCCATTTTATCTAATGGTAATGATAATGGCAATTTCAATTAACGTCGTACTAGAGAAACACAACGGTTTATGGACCACAGTCCGTGATCAATCCCTTAAGGGAAATATCCGAGGACAACGCTTCGTAACTTCGAACCACGGTCAGATGACGAAGCAACACCTGAGCTGGCACCCCACTCTCTAAACTTCCACACCAACCCAACGTGAGGACTTTCGGCCAAGGCAGATTTAAGGTGCACCAGCCGCCTCTACACCAACGCTTACAAACATCCATGCCCGGACACGGATTCTTCCTATCTAAAGGCTAACACATTAACCACTCACGTTGGGTTGGTGTGGAAGTTTGGGGAATGGGGTGCCAGCTCAGGTGTTGCTTCGTCATCTGATCGTGCTTCAAAATTACGAGGTATTGTCCTCGGATCTTTCCCTTAAGGGACTGATCCCGAACCATCGTCAAAAGCCCGTTGTTTTGCTCTACGACGACGTTGCTGTACGACGTTAACTAAAATTACCATTACCATATTAACCACTATGCCGCTTGGTCGACCCATTTTATCTAAATGCTCAATCAAAATCTACTCAGTCGTAATGACTTTAATCGCCAAACTAAACTACAGGATGCCAAATCGGGCAACCAAGTATAGTTTTCTCTAAACACTCATGTGACTGCTATTCGATATGTCGGTCACACTTTTGAAAGCTTCGATCAATATCAATGCTCCCTCTAACTACACGTTCCTTTCTTTGGTTGAAATACAAATATATGTTCTTACAATAAGTATAAAGTATATATTAAATCACATTTAATACTAGTCGTATTAAAAAACCTCTTTAGCCATAATTCCAACTAGACTTCACCACTTGTAGTGACGCCTCAAATAATCGAACATTGAACTTAAAGTCTTAGAAAACCTGGGTTTCTTAAAGCGTTGTGCAGAAACCCAAACACATAAAGCAATCGTTTCATCAAATATGCACTCGCTGTTCAGCCTTGCATTGGACTTGTGTAGCGCATGATTGCATTGCTATTCCAGAAAAAAAGTATGAAATAAAACCTAAGAGCAACTGAAAAGATCCAAACGGTTTGGAGTTAATTTGAATTTTCGTAATTTATATGTATGAGGTAGGAACTTCTAGTCCTGTTTTGGTTCATTTTTTAAACTACTTACGAGACTTGTGAAAAACTCTAAATGCAATAGAACCGAGGTTTCAAATAGGGTAACACTTGTTTGGTATTATAGTTGAATTTGCTTTTTGAATCCAGGATTGACATCAGTCTGTAAAATTACATTCTGCTAAACAATTTAAATATTTACCTTTAGTAAGCAAACTTGAATTTCAAAAAATTACTTTCAATTGTATCTGTTTAAATTACCTTACTAATATTAAACGAAACAGTAAAACAAAATTCAAAGTTTACGTTAGTTCGATGTAACTTTGATAGCATTGTAAGTTAAGAGTATTTACGCCAAATATTATAAGAATATGTACACAATTTGTGTAAAATGTGACCAAATTTTTATATAGAATGCATTAGTACGAGTGGTGAAACTATCGAACGAATTATTTACGAAAGTTTGTTGGGGATGTGATTATTTTAAAATATGACTTGTTTCAAAACTATTTCTAGTAAACACTAAGAAAGATATAAGTTTCAAAAAATATTAGTCAAGAAGTAAGATGTCCGTCATAAAAACTATAATTATAAAATTTTTAAAGTAGGAAGATTATGATGCATTTGTATAAGACAGGTCTAAACACGCTCCGCAAACATTGATATATCATTAGTTATGTCACGGATTGTATAGGCAATGAATAGAAAAGTTCAAATATATAAAATTCCACTCACGTTTTCTAAGAGTTATTTCTTTTTATATATAGGAAAAAAATGGTTTTCTTTGAACAAATATACATTTCAATTTCCAGTTATGTTTTAAAATAAACAGATGTCTGTGCCGTGAAGATAGAGTTTTCCTAAGGATTAAAATACGTAAAACTGAAACCCAAAGGTGAAATGGAAATCTACCTTATGTTATCAAAGTCTCATTTCATACTTTTCATTAAATTAGCCTTCCTCCCAAGTAAATATTAGCTAATTCGTTAGATAAGAATGCAGCGAGAATTCCACCAAATTTTCTCCAGAATTTCCTGTACTCGTAAGGACCATATTTACAAGGCAAGTACTCAAGGAGTAAATATTGGCAGCTAAAATATTGTTCTCAGCTGATCACTTAATTAGCCTGTTTACATTCGCCTGAGGACTGTGCGAACTTTTAATTAGCCAGCAGCACAAAACTAGGCAAAAGGTGGAACTTTCAGGATTTCGAAATGCTAAATCTTTGTTTACTTTAGCCCCACGTTTAATTCTTAGAAAAATTCATTTGATATGGAATGCTCTGTCGGTAGGAGAATGCAGAGTTCAAATACTCATTACCGATTCTGAATGGTTATTAAAATTTTGGCTTCATAAAATTTCAAGTGAAAGTTTATTAATATTCTATGTATTATTGGCAATTCCCTAATTTTGCATGCTAATATGTGTTGAATTCCGCAATTTTAAATAATTTAGCAAAGTTAATTTAACTACCCGTGTACATTTATATCATTAAGCATGGAAAAGCTTTCCAAAATGACTATTTTCTAAATAGTTCTCGATAATTATTAACAGTTATGTATTTTTTTAAATGTTACTGAAGAATTAATTGACTATGGGGAAAAGTTTTCTAATTAGTTGTCGAAAACTAATAGTTGCAAAACGTATAAAATTATAGGCATCAAAAACTAATAAATATAGACATGTATATTTAGCAACAGAAAAATGTTGAGTTATCAAATAAATAACAAAAATGTAGTAAAAATCTAAATTTGTAAGGAAGTGTTTAAATAACAGGAACAGTTCAAATTTATGGATTAAGTACCTGTTAGAAGGAAAGTGTGCGAAAAATTAATGTTTCTTCCACATCATTTTCATCTGCAGTAAAACTTAAGTGAAACCTTGTGGTACAGACACAAAGAAAAGAATGATTTTATCATTGATTAATAACGAAGAAACGATTGTACATGTATGAAGTGTGTTTATAGAAATAGGCCCTAAATGATGTTTGTAACAGGGACATTGTGGTGTTGAATCAATGTTCAATTTAAAACGGTAAGAAACCAAATTATACAATTACCTTAATCACCTATAGATTTGTATCTGCATTGATTGAATTCGCTACTAGGAACAGAGGAATTCGATTTTCAGAGTGAGAGTGCTGTGAGTTTAACAGACCAATAATATGAGCCTTTCCAGATTCAGTTTTCCTGGGGTATTGTTAAGCCTTCAGTTGAACTCATCCCGGATCTAGCTTTGTGTCAATGCTGCCTGACTAGCAGATTAACCCTTATTGGAACCTTATACGGATGGCTTCTAACAATTATTTGGACTTCGAAATCCAACAAATTGTTAACACAAAGGTAAATTACAGACAAATTGTTATTAACACAACAAATTGTTAACAACAAAATGATGTAAGTGAAATATTTGACCAAATATAAAACAGACCGCCAACGTCAAATAATGAGCATACACACGTGATAATATTCACTATTTCAGTAAAGAGAGAAAAACCCAGGATAATAGACTACCTTATTCTGCCGGGGAAGGGGTGGAAACGTACACTCATCATCTTATTGTTCAAGAGAACGCAAGTAGACAGCCATCCATGAATTCAACATATGATTGGTTCGTGTGATTTGTGCGATTTCACCATTTTTATCGCCACTCTATAGAAATGCGCGTTATTACCTTGTCATTAAATATTACATCGCCAAACAAAGCAATAAAAGGCCAAATTGACCAAATAAGTCAATTTTTTACAGAGTAGTCAAATGACTACTAGTCGAGATGTTGGTCACACTCTTTTTGAAGCTATTCTCAATAACAGTGTTTGTATTATGTATCGCGTCTGTGAACAAAATCTACTGAGCTGCGTTTTATAAATGGAATGAACTACTTTAAAGATTAAACGACGAATCTTTGTCTTAGTTGAAAATATTACCAATTCAAAGAATTATTATTTTTGCTTTGATGTAAGAAGTTTTAGGTAAGTGATCAGACAAGAGAGAGAGAGAGAGTGCAAACAAAACAGATAGGAAGCAAATGTTTCACTTCGGCTACCCAAACATTCTCGCATGATACAGATCAGGGTTATATCTGGAAACGGGTTACCTTAAAAACGGATGAATCATTATTTTGGAATTGTCTTGGTGATAATCTAATTGGCATTGCTCAATCAACTATTATAAATCGATTCGGATTTAATTCTTTGGAATTTTTACTGGCTAAGTGGTGAAACTGTATTCGAAAACAATGTCACATTCAGAAACCTACAAGACACACGATCCATTGCACACTCGCTACCGATATTTAACCTCGACAAAAAAATCCTCTAAAAATGAATGTTCTTAGCGTGTATCCTTACACAAGACGACTAGAAAAGAAAGTCAGCAACTTCAAGTTTTTATTTAACGTAATGGATTCTAAGATTTGGGTTAACTTATGTCGGCTTTCATCTTCAGTATATAAGGTATTCAGAAACGTACAAGACACGCGATACGTTGAAGAAACCCAACCCCTACGTACATTTAACCTCGACAGAAAAAGCCTCTTAAAAATGAAGAATGTTCCATCAATAATTTTCTTAGCTTGTATCATTACACGAGACGACTAGAAAAAAAAGTCAGCAACAGCAAGTTCCTATTTAGCTTACTATAGCCTAAGATTTGAGTTAACTTAAGTCGACTTTCATCTTCAGCATATAAGGTATTCGGCTCGTAGGTCATAAGTACTTTAATCAAGTGACACAATAGTAATACACAATCGCACGCATCCTTTTTATGTATTTTTTCAATTTTTAATGTTATAATTATACTGTTTTCAATCATCTATGAAAGTATTTGTAATCTTAGTAAATAAATTTTGAATTACTAAAAATTAAGAACATAATCTGTTGGAAAATAATATATTCTTGTTCAATTATCAGTTTGACATTTGTTCAATTATCATCCCGGCAAGAAAAGTGACACAATTCAAAATTGCAGAATTTGAAAAACATCAACTTAAAGGATACTATACAACCTATAATTGAAATAGTATAAGCTTCTTTTAAATTTTCGGTAAGTATTTATGGTGATAACTTCTATTATATTCTATAGAATAGTAGTATAACACGCTGGGGCACCACATACATATTTTCCAATGACACAACATCAATTTTTTTTATTTTTTGACTTATTTTGCCGAGGTGCGATATGCGAATAATAGAACACGGTGCAGACTTGTTTGGTTTGCCAAGTTTAGTTTATTTTAACCATCCAAATTATTACGACCAGATATCTCCTCCATCACGATTCAACCAATTTTACAAGTGACGCGTTATTGCGTCATCACGATCGTACCAAATTTCTGATGATGACTGGACAATTTTCTTCTAATCGCGAGATATATCGCACATCACCATCTGGTCAGTTTGGCTAATGAGGCGGACATACTTCTGAGATCATAAGTCAATAGCTACGCCCGTATGCTAAGTATATTTCATTCGAAGGTCGACGCGCATAGTCGACCTTCGCCACACATGGGATGGACTAAACCATCATTAAAAAAACTTGAAAAACAATGATGACGGAAGATAAAAGAAATAACATAGTAATTATTTTTTTAATTAAATTCGTCTAGGTTCAATAGACGTAATTGTAGGTACGTATGTAGATTGGTATATGAATTAACATCACACTGGAGCAACACAATGGGCTATTGGTGACGGTCTGGGATCAAACTCGAAGGGAAAGATCCGAGGATGCACTCAACTTTGAATCACTGTTAGATGACGAGATCACACCTGAGCTGGCACCCCACTTTCAAAACTTCCACACCACGCCAATGTGAGGACTTATGAGGGCACGATAGATTTAATATACACCAGCCCCCTTGTACATGACGTGTTTTGTTTAGATTCGAACTGATATCCGTTTCCGCTATTCCGTTTCTCTTCTAAACGGGTTACCACGGCTTTAGATGTAATCAAATATATATCTCCGAGTTAATACGTGTAACATTATTTACTTAGTTCATGAGTGTTTTTTAAGATTCTGAAACCCCTAAATAAATGTGAATAAGTTGAATAATATCCTTGTTCTCAAACAAAAGCCTTTTGTGTGTGCAATAATAAATCTAAAATTCTACCCATTTAAAATAGGGTATTTTGGAAGAGGAATGCATTTTTGAAAACTATTACTTTTCATACAAACTCTTCATAAAAGCATGAATGAATGTTTCATAAGGTCTCAAATCTCCTGGATATGTACAAATTAATTTATCTTTCTGTTACAGCAAAGTCGGAGATAGCTTTATTCAGACAGTTAATACTTGTTATATAATACGAGACGTATGAAAATGTTTACTAAAGCAATTAATAAAAGTTTTGTTGCAATTTTCGTTTTTAATAAGATAGAGCTATCTTTATCATGTAGTTTAATTATCATAGTCCTTTATCTTTATTTAGCCAAATTTCTTCTGATTCGTGTTATGAATTTTACTCAAGCTTATTTCTCAAACAAAAGAAGGTCATAGTTATTCCAGAAAAAAATTAAATTAAAATATGGTACAAGTGATTGATAGCGTAATTTAAGGCAACCGTGAAAGAAATCAGGAGATTAATATCCTGCATAAAACAAACCAGGAAAGAACGAGGGAAAATTAAACGACGTTAAAATACTCTGAGGCTGTAGAAGCCAGAAGAAAAACCAGATTAAAAAAAGAACTTGAAAACAGAAATTAATTTTAGCTTAAAAACACCAAAATAAATTTTCGTTTGTGTAATAATATTAAAAGAATATTTTTTATATGGAACTCTTGGAAATGTATCTCATTATACCGAACATAGACGTAATTTTTTAAGCTAGAGCACATAAATCACGGCAGGAAAATACTTACTCAGTGAAGCTAGCCTCCACTGTAACAAAGATTAATGATTCTACGCTGGTGCACTTAAAAAATTGCTTTTTCATTTAACTGTTCAGGAAGTACATTTTTTCCACCAAACTCCTCTTTCCCAAGTTAAAAGAGTGAAGATTTTTAAGGTCTTGTAGACCAAAGTATCGTCAATGAATCTAAGTATCATTGAAACATTTTTATTGTTTGTTTCAACTCCCAATTTTACAATAAATGCTTCATTCGAAAATAAATAGGCTGATATGTTTTTCGATTACACAGTCCTTCTAAAAAATACTATATAAAAATACTCGAAAGCAAATACCAAAATTTTTTTTTTACTTTATGCTACCAAAAGTGGTGAAATGGTACATTTTAATGTTACGAAATACTTTATTATTCACTAGATTAGTAGCATTTACAAGAAATACTTTATTATAATATTAGATTATTTTCATGTTCATTGGAACATAATTCTACTTATCTGGTCGATTTGGAAGTCTGTCTGATTTCATTGTTAAAAATTACGCAAATCATTAATGGGAAATTTTTAAATACCCGAACAATGACAGTGAACTAAAATTTAAAATTTCGGAAGTTAAATCATTCATTTAGGAAGAAACGCAGTTCAATTCTGAGTTTGGAGATCACTTTTTTCACAGCTTGAAAAACACTGTGTCGTTCATCATGGTAACAAAGAAAGTATTTGCACGGACTTAAAATATAATGAGTTTCATCTCATCCCTCAAATAAACTAGTATTGAAATTCAATAGCAGACAATTCTTTCCAACTGATATTTCACGCGCCAGTTCAACGTTAATTAATTACCATTACCAATTATTGCTAAATTAAATCTAGTCACTACAAGGTATGCAAATATCTTTTGTTTGTTTGAGAAACATTAATTCTTAGAAATGTGATTTTGAGTCTAAATTAAACAAATCTCTCATTAAAATCTAAATTCATCAAATCTAATTAAAATCTAAATTAATCAAATACGATTTTTAGGGAATAGAAAAATTCTAATTATTTCTAGTAGATATGAACATTTGAATTAATTTTTGGTATTTTTTAATTAAGGCCGTGTAAGGCTGTTTATGTAAGTGGAAATACTGCCCAGATTTTTTATTACAATACTATAGACAATCATATCGAATCAATTGAATGACTAGCTATGGTTAACCAAAGTAACTCTATTTACACAAAACATTTAGAAAAACATCACTCCATCATAATACAAAGTATGAAAATTTTAAAATAAATATTTAACTGGCTCACTTCATACACATCGAACTTAAAATGAAACATACGAAGCATGTGCTCGAAGCTTCATGTTATTTTCCCGCTTGATCGGTTCGAAGGTATGTCACGTGATTGAGGGAAATGCATGAATCCTAAATTGTTGATTAGTGACAGTGACTATCCACAGTAAACAAAAACACTAGTCTACGATTCGAAACTAAGACGATTCGTAAGTCCACGTGATGTACCCTTCAGAGATCTTAAGACAGCGACTCTGCCCACATGCTCCGCCTGTTTCATTCGAAGATTCGATGTTCATAAATCGTTGCCAGTTTCTAGATCAAAACTTTGGAGGTAAATATTAAAGACTTATTTACAGCCCACATTGCAATGCGTAATTATGAAAGCAGCTCGACCACGTTATTTTTCTCCAAAAGAATCATGATTCTGGAATATATTTCGAACATAAAATATAATCCTTAGACTCAGATTATTTTGTGTCAATCTAAGACAAAGTTATTACTTTTTGTCTTATTTGATGTTATCCTAAACCTCCATATACTATTTAAGAGCACTTATTTGCCTAATCGGTTGCAGAAAATATTGAGCCACATTCCCCCAAAAAAGCTGTTCCAAGTTTACCTATTAAACAAGTCCTATTTCATACTTTTCCAGACACAAATCGGAGTTTTAAGGCGCTTAAGAGACCATGTTAAGCTTCGGAAGAATAATGACGTCAAATAAAACGCTCCAATCACAATGGCGGCCACCAGATTATTGTCACTTACCGCCGGACCTCCTGTTATAAGACCAGCGAGGAGTTCCAAAGTGCTGTTTTTGACGCAAATCCACCTTAACCCAAGCCTTTTATGTTACCTTGTGACGTTAATTTTTTTTATTCCGCCTAATACCGAACTTTTATCTGACGGTGAAAGATTTTTATTCAGAAATTGCATCGTAACAAAAGATGTTTCAACAGAGTTCTTAAATTAATTGAAACATGAAAATGGAAAGAAGTTGGGAAAACCTATTACGATCGCTAGTGGAAGATTGGATCTTAACATTTCCGATTAAATGCTTTTTTTAAGAAGTTTGAAAACGATATTATACTGTGACTATTAAACTCTGACATAGATAGCAATAGATACTTAAGGACAGAGGCGTAATTACCTTTAATATGATCATCTACTATCACAATATTTAATATCTAAAGGATTATTTTCTTTGTATTAACACGATTAAAAACATTCTAGGTGCTTGATACGTGCATTTTCAGTGCAAAACAAACAGTCGTTTTGTTTTATAATTCCACAAAAGGTTGTAAAATATTGATGATAACATTGCATGTATTAACGTTTAGAAAACAGAGTATATTAGTAAAAGATAAAAGAAACGAAATCGTTAAATTTCAGATTTTCAAATAGTGTTGATTGTTTTATCACTACAACACATGTGACTAAAAAAAATAACTGCATCTTTGCATTCTTTGGTATAAGGATTCTGTGAGCGTGGTTAAAATTACGAGGTGTTGCCTTTGGATCGTTCTCTTCAGGATTCATTCCACACCGTAACTAATAGCCCGTTGTGTTGGTCCAGTGCGACGCTGATACAAGTACTTATCTATAGTGATCAATCATGGTTCAATCATTATGGATTAAAATAATCTAATGAAATATTCTATTGGATCATGATAGGTAGGTACTTGTATTAACGTCACACATGAGTAACATGTCAGACTATTAGTGACGGTATGGAATCAATCTCTAAGGGAAAGATGACAACACCTGCGCCCTAAAATTCATTTTACATATGTATGCACCGCCATATAAAAAGTGCAATGTGAAGAGAAGCTGCTATCTAAGATGTATCATTTTCTTTGAGTCAATCCAAATTACTACTGATAAACTTGAATAATATTTTTTTAATATTCAATATTTTCATGCAAATTATCGAAAAAAGAAGAGGGACTTCTTCACATCAGATGCTTATTACTATCACAAAGTGTAATGGAATCTTATAACTATGAAATAGACTGAACTTATAAGATTGATGATGTAGCAGTGCTTGAAAAGCCTGTAAACTGGAAGTTATGTTTCAATGTAAAAGGAATCACATAATATAATCCTCTTTTTGTGATTTAGATAAGATTTTAGGAATGATAAAACGATATTATATTTTCTATGATAGATATTAGGTATAATAATATGAGGGATATTAGGTATAATAAATTAGGTATAATTAGGTATAATATATAACCACCAATATAGGATGAGGATTTTACTTCCGGTTATCTAATGCTCTCGCTCACATAATAAATAAGGGAAAATAAACCTGAAACCTTAAAATGTAGCCAAGTGATGTATCTTTAGGAATGCAATCAAAAAATACGTTTTATCAGGACAAAACAAGCGCCATCTACATTTACCTTGACAGACAAAGCCCTCTTAGTGTTTACTTTTCAAAATAATAAGATAAATTTAGTTTTAAGGTAATCTCGTGTAAAACTAATTTTTTGAGAAAGAAAGCTATAATGTGAAAACTCAGTAAAAACTGTTCTGCTTTATTGTTTATTTTCAATGCCACGCAAGTGAATAAACGAGTGAATTAAATTCATTTTTAAAACATAAGCACAATAGGAAAATTATCATCACACAAAAAATAAATGTCGAATCTAGTGTTTATTTTGTAAAAATCTTGCGTGTTCCTTTGTAAAGATCCCCTAACAAATGTTTCCAATGCAAACGTAAACTAAATAAATACAAGTAATATAAACTACACAAATTCAATCAAAAGGAGACACCATCTATCCTATTTGATTTCTAAAAATGAAGCCAACAAAAAGTAAACTGCACGAAATGAGATTTTACAGAAAAAAAAGTAATAACTGCATATCTTCCACCTTATATTACAGATAAAAATGTGCAATTTTTCACAGCAGGGATGAAATTATGATTAGAACATAAAGGAGCCAATATTTCTTCCGTAATTTACTTGTAATAACTGATGGCTCCCTTATAATTTTGCGAGATTATAAATATGCTAATATCATCCACTTTCGGCAAGAACTGGTTAACTTGACAGGAAAATCGAGAAGTTCTTTTGGCAGCCTATCACTTACAGAACGCTAGAATATTTCCAATTTTGTATAATTAATACGATTACTCTTATCTTGATCTGGAATAGTTATTTGCCAGGCAAGAACTGGATTTAGCTCTGATGGAAGAATAAGGGAAGGTGGTTGGACTTGAATTCCGATACAAATTATTTTCCAATGCGGTAGATAAGAGTGAGGAATAATTTTCCTTTTTACCTTGCTAAAAAATCATTTGTGGATTTGCCAAAAAGCGTCTTCCTTTTACAGAGAATCCGAGTTTTCCGTATTGGTAAAACGAAGTTAGGGGTGGTCTTCTGAATCCCATACCTGTACCAAAAGAATTGAATAACGGGGAAAACTTTTATCAGTTTTCGCGGTTCAAAGTTTTTTTAATATTTTTTGTAGATTTCAAATTGCATGATTAAGTGAAAAATTTGGTGTAGCTTTTCCATTCAAAATCCAAGCGGAATCCTTTCCATTAATGTTGGGTTGGTGTGGAAGTTTGGAAAGTGGGGCGCCAGCCCAGGTGTTGCCTCGTCATCTGACCGTGGTTCAAAATAACGTGGTGTTGTCCTCGAGTCTTTCGCTTAGGGGATTGATCCCGGACCGTCGTCAATAGCCCGTTGTGTTGCTCTAGTACGACGTTAATTAAAAAATAGCCAAATTATTACCTTTCCATTAACTTTAGGGGCCACGGTAGTCCAGTTAGTAAATGCAATGAATTATCAACCGGAGGGTTGCGAGTTCGGAACTCGTTCTAGTGAGAAACAGACATGTACACGGGGGTTGGTGCACGTTAAAACTATTGTGGCTTCAAATGTCCCTACGTTGGTGTGGTGTGGAAGTTTGTGAAGTAGGTGCCAGCTTCAGGAGTTGTCCTCGTCATCTGACCGTGGCTCAAAATTACCAGGTGTTGCCTTGAATAATTCCCTTAGATTGTTCCAGGAACCATCTCCAACAACAAGATGATAGACAGAGCGATGATAAGTAATTATCTCCTATCTATCATTAATTTTTTATTTCATGTTTTCACTGAAACATAAATGATGTTGGTAGTCTGTTCCAAATTAAGTTAAGCCAAGACAAATATTGTTTTTTTTCTCTACGGTCACTTTTTGCTAATCTTGAGTTATTAGATCATGACCAGCTGCGTGCCACTGAATACCCAAGCTTAGACCGGGAATAAAAAAACCCAGAGACTGTTGAATTGAGGCTCAGAACACTAACCACTACGCTAGCATCGCGTATTTCTGTATATGGTAACAATTGATTTGGTAAATGGATTTCCATAAAATAAGTTATTTCTGCGTATTTGTGCATAAAATATTTAGAAATTACAAGCATGTAGCAATAACAAGTATTTATTATTAAATAAAATGTTTTGTGCATTTAATATAGATAAGTTTATGACAGTTTTTGAAGCGATTGCTCTCAATAACCAAAAATTTGAATAATTTTAGTTCATTATAACGTCAATCATTATCAGTTATAAATTTTTTTCCGATTAGAACGTATTCAAAAACTTCAACAGTTTGGAAGTATGAAGGTTGAATTCTGAATTTTAAAAAGAATTTCCTGGGTGAAGGAAAAAGCTATTGAAATGAATCCCAAAGAGATATATTATAATCTCAGAGAAAAATGGAAGACAAAGAAAATCTGAAGAAGTCGTTGACATAAGGGAAATTGGAGCATACTAAAAATAATACAAGTCTTCAATCGAATATCGTATTTGTAACAATCATGGCTTAAACCTCAGTCATACTTGTAGTTTTTGCTGTCAAATTATACGAACCTTTAATCACTCATTTCTTGTTGATAATCATAATTGTATCAGATTATGCTAGATTATTATGTGCCAATCCTTTTTCCTATTTTATATAGATTCTTTTTTTAATACTAAAATAATGTTGCATGTAAAGAACAAATAATTTCTAAATTGTTATTTGTCACGACCTTCCGTATTAAAAGTTCCATGTAAATGTAACGAACGTTTTGAAATTTTAATTTATGTACTCACATTTTTAAATTCCATTTAAGTAATTAATTTAATAAGAAAAGTGTCTGACACAAATTTATTGAAAAGTGTGCATCGAAATAAATGAATTACATATCTCAGAACTGCTTAATTTTCTTTCACAGAACCTTTTTCTCCCTCTCTCTCTCCATCCATGAATTAATTAAACATCCAATACTATTTAATGAAATGATTCTTTGTATACTTCAAATAACAGAACCATTAAATATTAAATGCATTTCGGATCAAATCTGTACGATTTTCAAATTAAATACTTTGATTCTATGCAAAGCATGTACAATAAACAGACTACATTATGAAAATATTCAACCAGTAACGTCAGCTTTTAAAAAAATAATTATGTCTTTATAAAGAAATGAAAGCACTCTCTTAATTATAAACGAAAAAAAAATATTTTACTTCTTTTCTCCATTTGCTTTCAGAAAAGTAATTTCTTCTCTACCCAAAACTCTAATTTTAACTTGAGTTTTAAAAGCATGGCATTCTCAAGATCAAAGCATTTTAAGGAATGAATTCAGAACGCTTCACTTTCATAAGACTCAAGTTTTAAAAGTATAGTTGAATCAGTCCTTTTCAAATCTATTTATTATAAAAATCCTTTTCTTTGCAATGAAACGATACTATTGAGTTTCGAAGACTTTTAAACTCTCTGATTTGACTACCCAACAATAAACACAAAATGTCCAAGGGATTGAATTGAGAAAGGTACTTTAATGATTCCAAGAAGCTTTAAATTGCTAATATATTTTCCAAAAATTAATGCATACTCAATCAGATTATGGAGTTAAGTACAGTGATTTAGTACTCTATATGTTTGCATTTAAGCACATATTTGCACAATGTATACCCATTTGTATGATAACAATTCTTAACTCACTAAATATACGATTTGTGCGTTAAAAGTTTTACTTTTAGAGCAATTATTAACATTGCAGTTTTAACAATTTCATAAAAATAATATGTACGAAAAAATAAATGCTGAGCTTTCATTTATTCCCTTTAACCAAGGTATATATTTAAATTTTCTATATAATGTTACTTTAATTTTTTTAAAGAACATATACTTGTGAAGTTGAAATAGTTTGAAAATACATTAAGAGAAATTTTGTGCATAAGCTTTTTGAGAGTGAATTTCAGAAATTTCTGCTATAATTCATAAAGTAATATAATGATGCTAGTTGTACAGAAAAGTCTAAATTTGTTGTTGCAGTCGTCTGACATTTAGCATCAGTTAGCATAAATAACAATACATATAAGAATATGAACAAGTATGCACAAATATTGAATTGTTTTGCTCCGCTGAGAAAGGAATTAAACTGCTTCATTCTACGTATTCCTGCCCATAGCAAGTTGTAGATACATAAAACACTAAATGCCACATTCAATTAATAAATATTTACAGATATTACTTTGTAATAATTTATTATAATAAGAGTATAAATAACAAAATAAACGAGCAAATTTCAAAGTAGGTGTTTGTGGAAAAATGTTAAGTTTCGATTTACTGCTTCTTAAATATTAATATTTTGGGAACGAATATCCTCTAGGAACATCTAGTTCCTGTAGATATTCGTGCCGGTATCTAGTCAGCGGGTCGAGAAAATCTTTTCGTAGGACCATAAGTGACCGGCTGTGATTGGATAAATCTTTTGGCAGGACCACACCAGAAAGCGGACCAGGTTAATATCTTTTGAGTTCCGTGTCTGGTTAACATGATGGTTAAACCTATGCGGAAGAGTGTGTCTGGTAGGGGCCTATTGGGAGGTTAGTATTTTGTCTGAAGGCCTGATAAAAGTATTTGGAGGGCCGTATCTTGTCTGATAGGGTCGTGTAAACCGGTTTGGAGTACCATATATACAATAAAGGTAAAATGAAAGTATTAAGAGGGCCGCACCTGACCTATGGAATGGTTAAGGCTGAGGAGAGTACCATATATACAATGAAGGTAGAATGAAAGTATTGGGAGGGCCGCACCTGACCTATGGAATGGTTAAGGCTGAGGAGAGTACCATATATACAATGAAAGTAGAATGAAAGTATTGGGAGGGCTGCACCTGACCTATGGAAGGGTTAAGGCTGAGGAGAGTACCATATATACAATGAAGGTAGAATGAAAGTATTGGGAGGGCCGCACCTGACCTATGGAATGGTTAAGGCTGAGGAGAGTACCATATATACAATGAAGGTAGAATGAAAGTATTGGGAGGGCCGCACCTGACCTATGGAATGGTTAAGGCTGAGGAGAGTACCATATATACAATGAAGGTAGAATGAAAGTATTGGGAGGGCCGCACCTGACCTATGGAATGGTTAAGGCTGAGGAGAGTACCATATATACAATGAAGGTAGAATGAAAGTATTGGGAGGGCCGCACCTGACCTATGGAATGGTTAAGGCTGAGGAGAGTACCATATATACAATGAAGGTAGAATGAAAGTATTGGGAGGGCCGCACCTGACCTATGGAATGGTTAAGGCTGAGGAGAGTACCATATATACAATGAAGGTAGAATGAAAGTTTTGGGAGGGCCGCACCTGACCTATGGAATGGTTAAGGCTGAGGAGAGTACCATATATACAATGAAGGTAGAATGAAAATATTGAGAGGGCCGCACCTGACCTGGGGAACGGTTAAAGCTGAGGAGAGTACCATATCTTGCCTGCAGGTCAGTTAAACGTATCCTATAGACCATATCTGTTGTGATGATCTGTTACAAATTTTTGTAAGGGCTGGTAACACTTCACACCAACGAGAATAGCATCTATTTCTCAAATAGTTAAAACGAGTAAGGAAAGAAAATAGTGATATAGGATTAGAGTATTTTTTAAATTAAACGAGTATTTTAATTATACTAGTATCTCTAAAAACTAATTTTATTTTATAATCACATGCTAACTTCTGTGGTATATAAGAATAATTTGTAATCTAGTTTAGTTTTACGTGTCTGGAAATCATAAGTAAATTAAATAAACTGGAAAAGTGAAATAAACTTAATTGCAATCATAAATCAAGGGTGCCCCAACCACCTTAAAATTGCAAACAGCAAGGAATGTAAGTTTTTAAAAGAATTTTTCTCTCGGAGAAATATATATTTAAAAGAATTTACGGCTGTTTAACTCTAGGAGGCGTATTTTAGTCGTCTTCAATTAAAGAACTTCCGAGTTCATTTATTCTGTAAGCTGCTTATCTTGAAGCAAAGTTTAACTGTAAGTTGGTTCAGTTAAAATATTTTTAATGTTATTGCAGCTCATAAATTATGCCAAATCTTATACAAATTTACGAGATGCGGAAATTATACGAATTGTTTATTAACTTTTTAAAGATAGTTCCATTTAACAAACTTTAGAAATAAACATTTTGAAATTTCGATGCATAGGAACATATTTGCACTACATCAATAGGTATGGAATTAAACATGCGAAGAATTATCTCATTATTGAAGTATGATTAGTGTAGAATTTTCATTAGATTATTCAAATGGGAAGTAGGAAAATCCAGAGAATCTAGAGATTCCTAGGAACGTCCAGAATCTAGAGATTTCTAGGAACTTCTAGAATCTACAGATTCCTAGGAAGTTCCAGAATCTACAGATTCCTAGGAAAGATTTTATCTGTCAAGAACGTCGAAACTAGTTAAAAGTCATGAAGGGAAGACTGTTACTGGTTACAGAACGTATTTATATGTGCACGTCTCATAATGTTAAATGGTACGCTTTTTGGTTCTGATATTTTTATTGAATGCTCAAGATAAGTAGGTAGTCAAATTTACTTCGAACTGGACATCATAGGGGCTATTGGCTACAGTTAGAGATCAATCCTAACTGTAGGAAACTATCCAACTGAATGCTCAAAAGCGTTTTTGAATTAAATGGAATTTTATAGTTTTAGCAAGCTCATCACTAGGGATAAAAATTAAAAATTGTTCAAAACTGGAATTCGAAAACTTTTACAATCGTCTATTTTCAAAAAGTAATATCAAATTTGAAATCAGGTCTTTATAGTAAATCGATTCAACAGGAAATCTGCTTTAAAAATAAAAAGGAATAACTTAGAAGCGTAGAACAATAAAAAATAGGCCATGTTATCCAATTAATATTCCACTGCTCTCTCACTTGTAAACTGCGGGACTACCCTTGTAGCAAACGTTCATTGAATAAAAGAAAAGTCTTAATTATAAATCCATTTTGCATATCAGATTGAATGATCAAAACGCTTTTGAATTAAATTGAGATGCATAGTTTCAGCAAGCTCATCTCTAGAGACAAAAATTAAAAATTTGTCAAAAATGGAATTCGAAGACTTTTACGACTAAGCCTACTTTCAAAAAGGTTGTCAAATTTGAAATCAGGTCTTTATATCAAATTGATTCAACAGGAAAACTGCTTTAAAAATAAAATGTAATAACTTAGAAGCGTAGAAGAATAAAAAATAGGCCATGTTATCCGATTAATATTCCAATGCTCTCTCACTTGGAGACTGCGGGACTACCCCTGTAGCAAATGTTCCTTGAACAAAAGAAAAGTCTTCATTCTAAATCCGATTTTGCATATCACATTGGACCTCTTCAAGATTGCACCCAATCGAGCTTTCTAAAACAGGAGATTTGGAGTAATTTATCTTTCAGAGGGTGAGGAAGAACTAAAAAACCTTGATATCGAAGCCTTTTAAGCAGATTAAACATTGAGCCTCAGATCGTGTCACTTTAGAGATGCCAGCCCAGATTAAAATACCTTTTAGGCAAATGAATAAGGAAACCAGACCCTCGAATAAAATTCCAAGTTCTTCAATTTGCTGTGTTGTCGTCGTGTCAAATTAGGGTAATTGCACTTTCCGTTTCTTTTCCATTAAATTATTGGTTTCGAGTGAAAATTACAAATTTCTGCTGAGAAAAACATTTCTATTTAAAGTTGTAATGTCTCTCTCTCATTGAAAGCTTTTATTGGATCAACATAAACACTATTGAAATACTTCTGAAAATTAGAAGCTTACATTTAAAGTGGAAAATAATAAATCATTCTAACACATCCAAGTTACGTCAAAATTGTCTCATATGACAAATGAAATAAATCATAAGAATAAATCGGTTTTTCAATTTAGGTATTTTATAATAGTTGTTTCAGTATTTGCACTCATGTTGATACTATCTTAACTTTTACGGTAGTTGTATGTTTTGTACTTACTAACTAGCTTTACTAATCAGCTTCAATGGAGAGTTTTTTCTACTCCACACAAACCAATTCATGCATCTCTTTCCTTAGTCGTGCTATCAAGAAGTTGAGTTTTCCGTTTGTCCCCTTTCGAGTATTGTCTGCTTCATGCGATTGATTTCTTTTCTTTTCCGATTGTTCGTCTCGAGGCAGCTTTTGTCTTGGTGATTCGAGTTTGCTTAAGTTAGTCTCTCTTCGTGGATAATGTCCTGTGTTGTGGTTAGTTCGTCTGAAAAAGTAACTTGTTAGCTACCGGAGAGTTCCGAGTTTTAATTCAACCAACGTCGTGTACAAAGGAGACTGAAGCAAGTTAAATCTGTCGTGGCCTCAAACGTCCACCTAACGTTGGCGTGGTATGGAAGTTTGAAGAGTGGGGGAGCCTTCTCAGATGTTAAACTCATCATCTGATCGTGGTTTAAAATTACTTGATGTCGTGCTTGGATATTTCTCTTCGGGATTGATCCCGGACCGTTGCCAATAGACCGTTGTGTTACTCCAGTGAGACGTTAATTAAATAATTACATATGTTAAATTTTACTGTTTAAGAGAACAACGTAAGAAACTAAAGAATAATTGAATTTATCTAGAGCTTTTAGAAATAATTATCTATTCAAATTTCATGATGCTAGAGCTCAGCGTTTGAAATGTTTGGATGCTTGAGACAAACAGGCAGGTAGTTTAATTGAAGCAACACAGCATGCTATTGGCGAAGGTCCGTTATTAATCCCGAAAAAAAAATCCAAGAACAATACCTTTTGAACCACAGTCTCAAACGACGAAGTTCAAAAAGTCACACCTGAGCTGGCAGCCTATTCTCCAAACTTCCACCACCACGCCAACGTGAGGACATCTGAGGCCAAGACTGATTTGATGTGCACCACCCCCGTTTACATGACGTTCTTTGGTTGGATCGAGTTTTGAACTTACAACCTTACAGTTCCTAATGCGTGACTCGTCCAACCGGCATACCGCGGATCTTGAGAAAAACAGATATGTAGTATGCTTATTGTATTAATTGCAATATAATTGGTACACCAGTGATATCACTAGCAATGTGTTTTTATCAATAGCTGGCGTATCGAGATATTGATGAAAACAAATGCTTTTACGATATATTTTCTTCCAAGAGTCCTGAATACAGAAAGATTTTGAAGTGGAAGTATTTATACATCGTTTTGTTGATTTGCATGTACATTTCTAGACATCGTGAGGATGCCAAACACTACCAGACTTCGAGTTTAAATTGCGTTGGGAACAACTTAGAATGTTATTTTCTCACGGTCATCGATTTAAGCGGTAATTATAAAAAAACTTGATGCGATTTATTTTCTATCAAAATTCCTTCTGCAATACCTTTTACATAAGAATCATTAGCATACCTATTGCGGAAACATATAATGTTATAGTATTTCTTATATATAATCTTATGTATTTTTATTTTTATTAAAGTCCCATTGGAGCATCAAAACGGGCTATTGGCAACTGTCCGGGATCAATCCACATGGGGAAAGTTCCGATTACAACACGTAATTTTTAACCACTGTCAGATGACGAGATAACACCTGAACTGGCATCGCGTTAAATACGCGTTTGGCGAAGCTAGCGAAGTCCCGCTCTTCAAGGTCGCTAAGATAGTAACTTGAATTAGAGGACTAAAAACACATAATTTAATGGAGGGTCCTCGCCAGACCCGCATTTCAAGCGCCTCATGTGAACAAGGCCTAAGACCCTTTATAAATGCAAGAGGTCTTAATAAACTTCAATTTGCACATTTATTAGAGGACGTTGAGTGTCCGTATTCAGGGATTTTGGACATACAACAATGTTTGATGGCTCAGTTCCGTTCAAGTTCTTAATTGCTTTGTCATTTGATAGGTTAAACGATTAGATAATATAGATTGGTTAAACGATTTTATGTTCTTATGCTGAAAAACTTCAAGGAAATGGAAAAATTGTTTTAATGATGTTTGAGAACATCAAGATATTTATGACAAAACATGACATCTTTACTAGGGATTTGAAAATGAAAATCCTGAATAATTGTCCTCAATTACAAAAACATTTTAAAAACACAATAACAATAGAAAATATGCTTGACGATCAATAAAATACAATCAAAGAATATTTATTGTTTATACAGAAAATGAAACAAGCCTTTGAGTAGAGATTTAATCAATTTAAAAGTATGGAAAATTCATTTTACTTTATTTTATATCCATACAAAATTAAATTCGAGACAATGGAGTTAAACGAATTTAAGTGGCTTTGTATCCATGATTTAGAAATGGAATTCGTTGAATTTCAAAGCAGCATAGTTTGGAAAAATAAATTTGATAACATGATTTCAGAAGTAGGAGGGAAAATGTCTGAAATTAGAGCAAATTATAATGATCCCACACTAAAAATTGAAAATATCATATTAAACGTATGGATTCTTTACCAAATAATTTTATATCATTGAAGAAACTTGCTAATGCTCTTATACCCATGTTTGGATCCACATATTCATGTGAAAAATTGTTTTCTTCCATGAATTTTGTAAAGTCTACCAATAGAAATAAACTCGGAAATGAATTAACTGCAAAATGCGTTAAACTAAAGAATACTGAATATGAACCTCACATTAAGAAATTATCTGACAAAAAACTATAACAGATTTCTCATTAAATATACTTTAACTTTATTGTACATACACAAACCTGAAACTATCTTTGTTCATTAAAAACTCAGTGCTGGGGGGGGGGGGGGGCTCGGCATGATTTCTCCCCTTTTAAATTGATTTTTGGCTCTTCACTTGCGAAAGTAAAAATTGTAAAACCAAAGAGAACTTTTTAAAGGATTAAAAAAATTGAGAACCAAAATATGTAGTTTTTTCCATACTCCTTTCCCTCCTTTTCAAGCGACCCACGAGCTAGTACTAAAAAATAATGAACAAAATTTGACCAACTTCTTAAAAAGGTTCGCCGTCTCTGATATAAATGGTTTCATTTTCAGACGACTAAAACGTATTATATAGCGCAGTATATTATTGGAGGGAAAAACATTTCTCATTTACCTTGAGAACCTTTAAGTGGCAATTAAAAATTGTGTGTCTACATTGTACTGTTAGCTACACATCTAATCAGCTAAATAGAAAATTCAAAAGCTGTTCTATACCGAAGGAAACGTTAATTTGATAGTCACAATCTTTCTGAAACTGAAAACTTCCACCTCAGTTAGAAGTATTTGTTTTAATCATTGCAAAACAGTCAAAGTAACAACTCATCATTAGAAACTGGAACTCGAGAACTTGATAAGTGGCTAGAACGGTTGAATAACGAGACAAGCTTGACCAGGGAAAGATTCCCAACAAAAGTAATGGAACATCAGTTGCTGATTTTTCCACTAAAACAGCTATAAGAACTAAAAATACTAATATCTATAAACAGAGCAATCTATTTTAAATTGAAATCCAGTTTTCGATTTTCTCTTCTAAAAACAGCTGCAAGAGTTTTAATTCCGCTATCTATACAGAAACATTTATTCTAAATCAACACCACTTCTACATTTCTCCCTTAAAACTTTTGGAAAGCACTTTTCTTTTTGTCATGTGCATTTTACACAGCTGGGCGATGTCGATTATTTTCTCATTATAAAACTGTTCTTCGAGATGGTAATCGATGATTTTAAAATCAGATACTAATGCCGTAGAGGTGGATATATGAGGTGTGAGTTCAACTCCCAGACAGTTGTTCCAATGTTTGTATGTGCTGGTTCCATCACAGTTAATTTGCATGCCTTTAAAATGTCCTGTTATAAGATCTAAATAATGTGGTGGTGGTACTTCTATCGGTGTTAACTTCACAAATTTCTTTTATTTTAATGTTTTTTTATGTGGAGTTTGAATTTTACTTAAATATTAGCATAAGTGGTGAGTTATTGGGGTTTGTTATGCATTAAATTCTCTGGATTCCTTTACCAATTGGTATGCAGCTTCATTTCCTTCCATGTCCCATGCGCGGGAATCTACTAAAAAGAGCGTTTTTCCTCAAGAACACGAATTTTTTCAGAAGTTAATGAATGTCTGAAAATGGCTGCTGAAAATGAGCAGCCATTTTCTATTGCTTCTAAATTAGATCTGAAATCGCTAAAGATAATAGTTCTCTCAGTTTGCTGTGTTAATGAGTAATTTAAGGCACTTTTAATACAGCTGTATTTAAAGAGCAATCTATTTAAGCTGAACCACAGTTCTCAATTTCACCACTAGAAATATCGTCAAGGCAATTTTTATTCACTTATCTATACTGAGTAATATTTCTTAAACTTAAGCTCTCAATTTTCTCATGTAAAAACACCTTCCAGAAACTTCAAACAGTTCGAAAGCACTTTTAATTCAGCTATATATACTAAGCAATCTATTTCAAGCTTACCCCAGCTCTCGTATTCAGTACTAAAAACAATTACAATGCACTTTTGATTCATCTATCTGTACTGAATAATATTTCCTAAACTAAACTCCTGCTCCCAATTTCCTCTTGGAAAAACATCTACAAGAAACCCCTTGGAACAGCTGGAAAGCACTTTTAATTCAGCTACATATACTGAACAATCTATTTCAAACTCAACCCCAGCTCTCGAATTCAACACTAAAAACAATTACAATGCACTTTTGATTCATCTATCTACACTGAATAATCTTTCCTTAACTTAACTCCAGCTCCCAATTTTCTCATGTAAAAACATCTGCAAGAAACTTTAAATTCTGGTATCAGCACCGACCAATCGAAACAGCGCGATTCCCCAAAGACGAGTCTCAAATGACAATCGACCGACCTTATTTAGTCGAGTGAATGTTTTATTAATCAGAATTGCTCCGGAAACGGGAGCTCCGACGAGACTTTACAGATGACGGAGTTTTCCCGTCGATACTCATTCTATCATCAATTGCGAGAATAACAATCGAATGATACTCATGATCCACCTCCCCTAAAATCAATTCGTGGCGCAAATCCTGGCATATTAAATTTCCCATCCAGAAATAGCGTAGATGATTAAAAAAGTGAGGGAGGAAAATTGTTAACTCGTATGTTATTTACCTTTCAATTCTCCAGTCACCGAACAAATCAAATCCGACCGCGTTTTATCTACCAGAGCACGCACTTCTCGTCACCGAAACACGATTCCGAAGACGAAAATAAGACAAAGATTAAAGAATCCGAGTTCTTGGATTTGGAAACAAATTCCTCAAAATATATCTTCGTCTCTGGTTGCCCCCTGAGGGGTTGAAGAGGGGGTGAAGAGAGGTTGGAGAAAATTCGACCAACCAAGAGATTCTCCGGTGGAAATATCCAGAGAATATTAAAGGAAAATCACATACGGGAAGGGGTTCCAGTTTTTTTTTACCAGTATCACCAATGCGTTTCTTTCCTATGTTGGGATTAGACTTCATTTTCTATGGAATGAGGTGAATTTCTGTTGGTTTCATTGTGTGTTTTTCGATGAAATTACAATCTCGTGAAAAGTAAAGCAATCCTAGCAAGAGGATTTCAAAGACCATCGAACAGAAATGAATGTTTAGGCTGTATTACAAGTGTCGTGGTACATGAATTAGTGTTGTTTATTGTTTAGAACATGTAGAAAGCCCAAATCGAAGCGGGTCATACATCAGGAATTTAGACCCTTCATTAGTTAAGCTTTTTATTTATTGATTTTTCATAAAAAATATGTATTTAATATATAAAAATAATATGAAATGTGTACAAATAAGAAAGAAATGATTAAATGTTGAACTGTGTATACGTAAAATTATGGATATATTATAAAACCACAAAATACAGTACACGCACATTTATTGACATAATTTTCATTCATTTGATTGACACTTTTTCTTTTCCAAGTACAGGCCCATCCGCATCAACAGAGTATGGGTCAATGAGAATCCAGTAGGGGTCTCTGATTAGCAACAGGCTGATTGAAAGTTAGAGACTCTATCCAATCAAAACCATCTTGATGGTGGGGATTGGTATACGTTATATCTGTGGGGTCCTCAAATGTCCTCACGTTGTCGTGGCGTGGAAGTTTGGAGAATGGGGTACCAGCTCAGGTGTTCTCGTCATTTAAACGTGATTAAAAATTACGAGTCTTTGTCCCTGGATCTTACCATTCCGGTTGGATCCCAGACCGTCAACAATAGTTCTTTTCCTATGTATGACGTAAATTAACCTACTTACCTTCCAAAACTGGTAGGAACTTACTAAAGATGATTTGGTAAATCTGCTTCTATGAGATATAACTTGTTCGTCTTAAAACGTTCCAAACTGCCTGAAGGTGCGGTGTTCCGCTTCAATGCATCCAAATCTATATTGGTCATTTTCGAATGGATTGAAAGTAATTTCTGCCTAAACCGGATTCTGTCGGTGTGAAGTGCCCTTAATAGTGCTATTTAAAAAGCATATTATACCTATTAGTGACAACAGGTTTAGTCTGTTCACCAAATGGTTTTTGTCCAACTCTAAATGCGGGCCACGGTTGCATACTTGTCGGTATGAAGTTGCCCTATTTAAAGCATGTTATACCTACTAGTGATAACAGTTTTAGTCTGTTCACCAAATGGTTTTTGTCCAACTCTAAATGCGGGCCACCGTTGCATACTTGTAGGTATGAAGTTGCCCTATTTAAAGCATGTTACACCTACTAGTGATAACAGTTTTAGTCTGTTCACCAAATGGTTTTTGTCCAACTCTAAATGCGGGCCACGGTTGCATACTTGTCGGTATGAAGTTGCCCTATTTGAAGCATGTTATACCTACTAGTGATAACAGTTTTAGTCTGTTCACCAAATGGTTTTTGTCCAACTCTAAATGCGGGCCACCGTTGCATACTTGTAGGTATGAAGTTGCCCTATTTAAAGCATGTTACACCTACTAGTGATAACAGTTTTAGTCTGTTCACCAAATGGTTTTTGTCCAACTCTAAATGCGGGCCACGGTTGCATACTTGTCGGTATGAAGTTGCCCTATTTGAAGCATGTTATACCTACTAGTGATAACAGTTTTAGTCTGTTCACCAAATGGTTTTTGTCCAACTCTAAATGCGGGCCACCGTTGCATACTTGTAGGTATGAAGTTGCCCTATTTAAAGCATGTTACACCTACTAGTGATAACAGTTTTAGTCTGTGGGATGCCATCTCACGTGTTTCCTCGTCATATGACCGTGGTTCAAAATTATGTGGCGTTGTCCTCGGTTCTTTCCCGTTATAATTGATCCCGAACCGTCATTAACAGCCCGTTGTGTTACTACAGCACGACGTTGATTGAAACACCTATATCCACATCATAGCTAAATATGTCATCATAAAACTCCAAAACTAACCAGCCCACCAACCGGTCTGGTATGTAAGGTGTTAGCCTCTAGATCGGAAGGTTACTGTTTAAAATCCGAGTCAGTGAATGGATATTTGTAAGCGTATGGTGTAGAGATGGCTGAAGCACTTTAAATCTGTCGTGGCCGAAAGTGTAAGTACTAACTGTCATAATAATGCTGCTTTTACAAAAATGGAGTTTTTGAATACTTTAATGAACCACTTTAAGCCAGTTGAGAATCGCGGATTAATAACTGAGCGGTTGCGCAGTAGAAACTACATACAAAGACTGTAGTATAAGTGGTGTTGTTGCGTGTTTGTCCGTCGTAGCCTCAAGCATTACCATTTAGGCGTGGTCTGGAAGTTTGGAGTGTGGCGTACCAGCGCAGATGTTGACCTCGTCATCTGATCGTCGCTACAATTACGAGGCGTTGTTCTCAAGTCTCTGTCTTCGGGATAGATCCCTGGCCGTCAGCAAAGCTTGTTGTGTGTTGCTCCAGTGCGACATAAATTCAACTACAAATCGAATACTTAAAAAAAACTGTGTACAGAGACTGAAATTAAACATAAATAAGTAGAAAATAAGTTTCAAAAAGCTTATATATATTCTTACTATTACCGTTAACATGCTTTTAACGGTAATAGTAAGAATACATATCAACCTGTGTAACAATAAATGATCTGTCATCAGCATTAAATGCAGCAGAAATAACAGCAAACTGATTTTATTAGTCCCACAATCATGTGCAGGATCTTAAAACAGTGATATAAGACACGTTAAAGCACAAATAACCAGGATACTGAGCGTGGTAGCCCAGGGCCTCAGGTCTAGGTTAGCCTTCATGCCCTTGATTCAACAGGGTGCGGATTTTCATCCAAGTCTTGGTTTGGATAATTGTATTGCTTAAGAATCCACTTTAACTCAGAGGCCCTAGTGTGATCGGGGTTCACATAGCAAATAATCTGAAGAGCAAACGAACTAAACTTAACCAATGACTTTTATGGAGTACAGATTTAGCAGTATCATTCAAATACATTTCATCATCTTTAATTCCAATGGGAGGTACAAAAGCAAAACACACACATATAGGATTCACATATAGAATTATACGAGATTTAGATTTGTGTCTGCTTAGAATCTGAACATTCTTTTTGCTAAATAATCCGTTTAGTTGTTACCATTAACTCGACAGTGTGCTGTAACCCACAATATAACTGATATTCCGTTCTGTAGTGTCAAAGTCCTTAGAAGATGTGTTATAAAATATATGTAACATAAAAACTGCACCTTTATACACATAGTTTGACTAAGCAATATACATGAGATGATTAGTAAAAAAGGTTTAATTGATCAGTCTGGACAAAATGATGAATAGTATAGATTAATCACCAAAAGAATGTTTTGTAATCTACTATAGAACTACTATTGTGTTACTTTTGAACTACTTTTGATTATTGTACTACTTTTGATTATTGTACTACTTTTGAACTACTATTGAACCACTATAGAACTACTATTGTCTACTTGTAGTGTTAAAGAATAGATGTGTCCTTATAAGGTATATGCAACAAAAATCGTAGCTTTACACATGTTCTGATTTAGCTATATACATGAGATGATTAGTAAAAAAGCTTAATTGATCAGTCACGACGAAAGGATGACTAGTATAGATTAACCACCCAAAGAATGAACTCACCCATAAACTACGAAATCGCAATTCCCTGACACTTCCAATATGTCCCCTCACGAAAGGAACAGTTAGCACTCAATACCAGGGCGACGTTATTAGTTTCGATGCCTATTTATTCCTTTTCAAGTACTTCATCAACCACCTTAAGGACGAAAATAAAAAGAAGGAGCACCAACAAATTCCGGCGATTAAATCAGTGTTCCATCCGCTCTCGTTAATGGAAGAAGGCTAATGTAAAATTTATAGCGATTGCCTTCGCATCTTTTATGGATTCTATCCGCGCAGATCCCCGCAATTTGTCACAAGGGGTAGCGGCGCGAGGGAGAACAGCGGAGGGCGAAATACTTTTGTTGACTTTTACCCCATTGCCCGGTTTACTTGAAAGTTCTCGGGGTGGAAATGAACATTTCTTGGTGATCGATTCCAATAATTAGAAGGGAGCGATGTTCTAGTTGGTGGAATGCGATCGGCAATCGATAATCGAGCGATGCTTGGAAAAGCAGTTACTTTCCATGGATCCTTGACGTCCGTAATTGGATAAGATAAAAGCCTGAGCAATATGTATCCGCACGAACAGTTGCGGAATTTCTGTGGATATGAGGTGTTTAATATGATACGCGATACTCTTCTTACTCTTAAACACTCCTTCTTGCCCAATCTGGAGGAATCAAACGATTCCGCGTGGGATGGGGTGGAAACATACACCGATATCGATCTCAGATTCGATGTCTGAAAACACAATTTAACCTTCTGAGCGTCACAGGATATTCGAGTAATATAGTGTTGCTTTATTTTCACACCCCACATAACGACTAAGGCCGGTGCACACATCCGGTTTTTCAACGTGAGGCGCCGTTGCGGCACCGAAGCCCAACTTTGCACACAAACCGTGAAATGACGCAAGTATTCATTTCACGCCATTTACGATACATATTCTATCGAAGAAAACGTGTTTATTTCGCTTACTTGGTGTAAAAAAAAAGTATTTTTTTGAGGCAAAATAGACATTACTGGATACAAGCATTTATTAATTATCATTTATATTCCATTTATTTATGATAACAAGGTACTTGAGACCGGAGAAGCATGTGCAGGGAAGTGAGGTACAAATTGCACGCAAGTTGGACGTGCGTCGCCGCTGTGGCACCGGAAGTTTGTGTGCACTACTCATTTGGATCTAATGTATCTCAGACCGCACTTACGTTGCAGCAGCCGTGTCCGAATGTCCGTGTTATTCGAGCTGAATTCGATAACCAGTTTTCTTAAGCTTCAAATAAAGCTTGGGGAGATGGAGTGTGCGCAGTTTGTCTATGTTGGTGGGGAAGACCGTTAAGGACTTTTTAAAAAGAGTTTCAAGGATAGGTTACTCATCTTCGGATTTATTGTAAATTTATCACAATGAATTGGACCATTGGAGACTTGAAATATTATTGGATTGGAATACTGGACGATTATGAGAGCACTATTACGGTATTTTAAACAGGAATGATGCATCTCTTCCACCTTTGTATCCCAATAAGTCTACTTAGCGATACTATTTGGTTATTGATACTTAGCGATATTATTTGGATATAAAATCCCGCTAAGTATCAATAACCAAATAGTATCGCTAAGTAGACTTATTGGGATATAAAGGTGAAAGATATGTATAATTCCTGTTCAAAATACCGTAATAGTGCTCTCATAATCGTCCAATATTCCAATCCAACAATATTCCAACTCTCCAATGGTCCAATTCATTGTGATAATTTTACAATAAATCCGAAGATGAGTGTCAGTAACCTATCTTTGAAATTCTATTTAAAAAAGTCCTTAACGGTCTTTCCCACAACCATAGACAAACTGCGCACACTCCTTCTCCCCAAACTGTATTTGAAGCTTAAGAAAACCGGTTATCAAATTCAGCTCGAATAACACGGACATTCGGATAATCAAGGTTCAAGTGTAGCTCGAATTTTCAGAAATTGTTTTAAGGTTTTTTTTTTTTTTTTTGCATCACATACTAGCCAAGATTTACAATTATTCAGGGGAAATGAAGGGGTATTATGGAATAAATAAACCCCGCATTTGCTAGAAAATTGCCTCTTGGAGCAGCCAAGCCGTGAAAAAATTAAGTAACCGAATAGTTATTCCATCAATTGAATCCTCCAGCTTGAAAAGCTGGAGCAGCAAACTGGAGGATTCAATTACTGGGGCCTTCTAGATATGAATAGATAATGGGTAAACACACGAATTGTTTTGCAAGTAACTAAACGGTCTAAGAGGAGACCTTAAACACAAACTTTGTACAATAGGCGATAATAATAGACGACGAGACCATTACGGACTTGAATATATTGTGAGCACACGATATGGTTCGTGCAAAACGTTAAGGTCCATTAGTCGAATTAATCTAAAACCTTGTAACCCAGTTAGAAGATTACCGGACTAAGAACCGGAGGTATGCGATTTCGAAACTAGATGCATTCGAAAGATCGTCCTGTATGTGGGAGCTGGCGCATGTTAAACTTATCACGCGCTCAAATGTGGCATGGTGTAGAAGTTTGGAGAGTAGGGTGCGAGCTTAGATTTTGATCACGTCATCCGACCATGGTACAAAATCACGAGGTGTTGTCCTCGGACCTATCCCCTAGAGATTTCTACCGGACCGTCACTAATCATCAGTTGTGTTTGTTCATCCGATTTAATTCAACTACCCACCTACCTTTTAACAATAGTCACCACGAACACATGAATTTGCACATGGATTTGAATTCGTAATGTGTGTGTGCCGACCAACCGGTATAGTGGTTAAGGCGTTAGCCTCTAGACCGGAAGGTTCCTGTTTCGAAGCCAGATTTGGGCATGGATATTTGTAAGCGTATAGTGTAGAGGCGGCTGGTGCACCTTAAATCTGTCGTGGTCGAAAGTCCTCACGTTGGGTTGGTGTGGAATTTTGGAGAGTGGGGTGCCAGCTCAGGTGTTGCGTCGTCATCTGACCGTGGTTCAAAATTACGAGGTGTTGTCCTCGGTTCTCTCCCTTAAGGGACTGATCCCGAACCGTCGTCAATAGCCCGTGTTGCTCTAGTATGACATAATTAAAAAATTACCAATTAAATTATCGTAATGTGTGTACCGAGTTTCTGATCAATACAGTATGTTTTGAAGGCTATTATGCTAAGATTATATTAAAATATATAAACATTTAAAAAAACAAGATATGACATTAAGATTTCAATTTTTTTATGGTGAGATAACAAAGTAAAACTATGTACGATACCCTCAAGGCATTTCATTTATGATCCATAATTGACAATATTTCTTTTTTGTGTGTGTGATCACATAAAAATATAAAAATTCTATTCAAACTTATTTTCCTTTACTGCACTTTCGTGCACAGAAGAGCACCCCAGGCATCCATTGGCTCGCCTATCTTTTTCTCTATTTATTGATAGTCTGTCAAATACGCAGTTCAAAGTTAAAAAAGGAGATGAATTAATGTTCAGGATAAAATTTTAGTCAGCGTGTGTTTAAAAAGTGAACATTCTTTGGTTTCGGTAAAATAAACTTCGATCCATCTGAACCGGAATTTTTTCTGGCCACTGATTTTTTTATTCGTGCTTACACTACATATCCTTCTTATGATTTGCTCCTTAAAACCGATGTATTGAAGAGAAAAATACGAGAAATGTTTTATTTCGAGAAAGTCAAAAGAGGCACACCAAACACATATTTTACTCTTTTGGAATCCTTGAAAAGTATAGCTAGACGTTAAATATTTTCTGAGTGTGATCATAAATCTTAGCAGATGTTTCGAATGTGTATCTTTAAAATAGAAAACGTCAGTAGAAGGAATTACTTTTATGGTACCAATGAAGAGTATGTGTATTACATGAATTATTTTTAATATTTTGTAATACACTCAGCACAAAAGAAAATCGAAATACCTCGTCGCCAATAACCCGATGTTTCGTTACAGTGCGACTTTAATTAACTACCTACTTACCAATCGAAATAAGCCTAATCATTTATAATTTAAACTGAGTGAAAGAAAATATCACACATATCTAACAATCTATAAGAGATCAAATCTTCGGATCTCTTAATCATTGCAGAATTACACCTAAAAGGTCAAAAATCAGTGAGTTCTAAGGCCCACTCTAGCGGAGATACATGACGATATGTACAGTGGTAGGACTCAAACGGTGTCCTTATGCTACGCTGTGGTAAAATATGCCTAGAGTTTTTCAACTGCTACTCTATATTATTGTAGAATTACATCCGAAAGATCATAAGTTAGTAAGTTCTAAGGCCCACTTTGGCGGCGATACATGAAGGTATGTACCTTGGTAGGTGTCAAACGTAATCCATATGCTACCTTGTGGCACATTATGCCAAGCATTCTACGCCAACTGCTCCAGAACCGTCATATTCCTCAGGGTGCTATGGATACTATCAATTGATGAGATCCATACCTTAATTATGATCATAAGGAAACATATCTGGGGGATCTCTCTGGTAAATTAAGGGTTTAAGCTTTTATCTGTTTAAACAACTATGATTTTAATATAGATGTCAAAAAGAGAACAGAAGTATTGAAAAAAATTAAAGTAACTCTCATATACTAATTTGTTTCTGTAAAATTCTTGAATAACTTTAAGATGTCAAAGATTTATCTCAATGATGATTAACCATATTAATATATGCTATTTTTTGTGTGAATAACAGTTGCCTGAATTAATATAATTCCTTACTATTGTTCGAAACTAAAAGACCCATCCTGCAAAGGACTACTAAAAATGTCATTTTAGAATTAAAGTTAGAAAATCGATGAGAAATTTCTTCTGAATATTTCAAGGATTATAATCGTTTTAAAGTTAATTATAGTAAATTGAAAGCAAACAATGAAGTGGAACAAATTTTCATTACCATATTTACTAGTGTACCATATTTTCTGTATAGTTTTCCAAGACATTTCATCCGCATTTACTCCTTTTTAATGTCATTACACAGAACACTAATAAAATATTTTTCATGTCCTAATGTCGCCTCTCAAATATATAATTACTAGCTACTGCGTGGCTAGCCCGGCGTTACCCGTGCCAGTTGATTTTGTGTAGTTGTTGGTTTGCGAAGCAAACTAAATGGGAATGCGTAGCCTATTGTAGGAAGCTATTAAAAAGCCTATTGAAAAAAAAACCTTAAAAGCCTAAAACCTATTGAAAAAACTATTAAATTCATTTTTAAATGTTTGAGATTGAATTTTAAAAATTCGCCGCGGCCTTAAAATTACGTAAAATTTGGACTACCTATGTGCCAAATCCCATTACTGTAAGTGCCATAGATTCGTCAGGACTTTGATCACAAGGAACAAACGGACAAACACTTTCTTTTATAATATTAGAGATTAGATTGATGATTTGGGGGGAAACAGCAATTGACAATAGTGCATATTTTATGAATTCAGTTTATTTAAAATTTATTTAGATAGATAATTATAACATTTTTAGACACTAGTTGGAATTTAGGAATAGAAATGAGTCGAGTTGATATGAACACGTTTAACTACATCCAAATCCTATGTACAACAAACAAAATAAAATTGCAAATTCAGTTTAATTTCTCCTAAGAGATATCCCAATTTCCCTTTAGATTATTTTCAAACAGGATATTAACATTTTTAGAAATGCTCAAACCAGTTTAATTGTATCCAATAAATTGCATTCGACTATTGTATTAAATTAAAGTAATGCGCAACAAAGGAGACAATTTAAAACCAAGTTTTAAAATTAACATCATATTGCGTTATACTCTGAGCCAAGAAACTGCAATCGCACTGACAATTACTGTAGAATTACTTCACGATACGGTCATAAATTAGTAAGCTGTAAGTCCTCTCTGTACACGATACATACCGATTAATGAAGTCGTGAAGCCAAATCGAATCCTTATGCTATCCTGTGACAAAGCATGCCGAGCATTCTGCAACTGATGCTTTAGATACCATAGATTACGAGATGGCAATTGACGGCCTAGCATGGACATGCTCAACGAGAGACAAAAATTTCTATGGTTTAGAATGGGCATTGATTGTACGGTTGCATTCTTGAGGTAGACGAGTCTTGTATTGTCGTTATTGTAATGGTAAATATATCTTTGGAAACGTGACGTGTGAAAATACAAACAGCAGGTTGTAAGATCTAGATATATCGGTGTGCTTTCAAACTACTACGTGTCACTACTGGAGAGGACTGACCTCTGTAAATGACATCCCACACCATAACTCTGGGAGTTACAGAGGTGTGTTGCTTTACATAAGCTGATAATGGTTACCGAACATCGTCATCTGTGTCTGGAGTGGTTCCATTCTCGCGGGCGAGAGCCGTGGACAAGTAGGCGGCAAGTCATGTTAAGAATATAACACGGATATAAATTATAGCAGTGCAGGCATGTGTACAGATCTGTCTCCAATTGAACATATGTAGAATAGGCTAGACCGTCAATCGAATCCCCTTCTGTAATGTAAGGAATCTAGAGCAACAGATCCAGAATGCTTAGCAAAATTTGACAAAGGATATCACGACTCCTTGTCATGCCATATATCGGCATGTTTCACCATCAGATGAACTTAACAGCTCACTAATTTAGGAACTCTGATGCAATTCTACAATAATGAAGATCCTCGTGATTTGATCTATATATATAATTCTCTTACGTGGCACGCAAAAAGGACGTTATTTTTTTACCGCGTTTTGGCAACACTGTACGATTGTTTCTTTACCACGAAGCCTCGCGCTTCAATTGAATTTATAACGTTATCGGATGAAATTTTATTGAAAAAAATATATATATTAGTCAAGCTATTGTAGCTTACAAACAACATGCAGGGTATTCGATTTCCAAAGCAGCGCTTGCATTTCGAGTCAAAGTTTGTTCAAAGTTTTCATTTGAATTCCAAATTGTTCGAGTTCTGATTACAGAGGTACTGTATAACGTTTCTGTAGAACAACAAATTTATATTTGAAAAATATTTTTTTTTAAATATATTTTGTAAACAATCTCTTCTGCTAGGACACGTGTCTTCATTGATACGAGCGAAGCAAGGTTCGCGCAGCGAACTAATGAGGATTGCAAGCAATCCTCCGGGGGTTGACGAGCGTCAGCGAGTAGGGGGCGGGCCCCCTAGTATTGTGATAATTTCTTTAACGTTTCATGTATATCACACATGCTGTTTCATTCCTATCGAACACTGACTTTCAGGGTGTTTTGATTCTTTTTGGCAAACAATATATATAGAATCCTACAGCAATATACCTTTCTGTAAAATCATTATGCACCTACTAACTAATTCGTGTTGACATACAAATGAAAACATGTTTACAAATTTGTTTGGTGCCAAACATTGATTGTAATTTTGTTTTTAACTAAATCATTGGTCATATTCTGCATGGAGATGAATAAAATCCACTTTAACCTTCAGACTACGGCCATTACAACAGTTGTACATTGAAAGTTATAAGAATCGTGCCAAGAGAAACAATCGTGCCAAGACAAAGATAATCGCTACAGTAAGAAATGTTTTGAAACATCTAGTTTATTTTTGATTATATTAACATACAAGGCAAGTTGTTCCTCAAATATAGATGCAAAATAATTTTAAGTGAGCTTTACTACGTCCTTCGAGCATAAAGTATTACTAACAAAGCATACTTAAACACTGAAATTCAATATTAATATTTACACATAAGGGAAAAATAAAAAATAGCGAAGAAACTTTTATTTCAAACAAAATATATATTAGAAATCTCATACATATGTAAACGTTCTTATATGGTAAAATATAATTATAAAATGGGGTTGCCTTCATCTTATGGCTAATACTCACAAATCATGATACAATTTGAATGTTAATAGTAAATATCATTTGCCCTCGTGCCTCATTGCCATGTCTGGTACCATGGTACCGGCGTTCCCCTTATGTGGGAGTTCTGAATGACAATCATTGTCAAGCTAAATGTAGATGGCGATTGTAATGGCGGAAACTCATTAATTCACACTTTTTAGAATACGCAATGCTTATTTTCTTGACTATGAGAAATATGAGTGGTTAAATTTTAATCTGTTTAAAATATATATAATTCTCAAAACGTGTGCTTACCATTTTTAATTTTTTACACTAATTTTAAACACTAATATTCATTAAACAGCTGTACAGTAAAAAAATATTTTTGTTAGTTAATGGGTTCCTGCAGACGATTGATCAATGCCAATTACATTAAACAACGAACGTAAAAACGACGATAAATTTCATTTTAGCTTTTCACAATTTGTATCGTGCGAGAGCATTTGGGTAACAGGAAGTAAAATATTTTCCTTTCGTTTGGTTAGTTGCATTGAAAATCTCTCCCATAAATACTAAAAGTTATTTCACTGCACAGAATCCATTTCTTCAACATTTAAATACATTAGTCTTATAATAAAGCATTACGGTATTGGATAAGATGAACATGTGCTGCCACAAAAATATCTAAGATTGGAATTTTCCCTGAAAAGAGTAAACAAACCAGACATAATAGTTTATTTATTCTATCAAAATGGGGATAGGATCTTTCCCTTTGGGGATTGATCCCAGACCGTCGTCAACAGCCCGTTATGTTGCTCAAGAAAGACGTTAATTAAAAATTACAAAATTTCCAAATGGGGATCGTGTCTGATCAAATATGGCCATTGTGTCATAAAACCTCAACAAACCAATCAAATGCTCGTGCATGACATATATCAGGGTTACCTTAAAACTTACTTTATCACCGTTTTAGCAGCATTTGGGTTTTAATTTAATTGGTGGTGACAAATTGACGGTCAAATCAATTTGGAATTCATTTCTTGGGAATTTCTGCTGCCAAGATGTTTATTTCATTACACTTTTTCTTTTATTATTATTTTCTCTTTCGCGATTCACTCTTCTGTGTTTGTCTTTTCCAAATAAACCTTTGAATTTTCTTCTTTGCATTGAAATCAAGAGAAACACACTACAAATTAATTTTGATAAATTGTATCTACTAAAATTTGTTCGCGTATCACGAAGTTTTAAACATTAAACAAGTACACTCTGAACTACGAAAAGTAAGGTTATTAGCTAAAAAATTATTAGTCTAAAAAAGAAAAGCAAGGTTTTTGCAGCGTACCAATGTGGAGTGCAAAGCAATCTTCCGAGGGGTTAGCGAGCATGGGGCGAGCTCCCTAGTATAATTGATAAATCAAACAATAATCGTTTGATTGTAGTCAATTTTCAATCTTTTTATCGTTCAAGTTAAATAATCAAATAATAAGAAGGATTTTGAGCACAAACGAAGAAATCAAACATGAAACAGACTTTAGTTATCCAAATTCTCTCATATTCATATCGGACTACATTGCAATTCTGCTTAGTGACGTTTGGAGTTCAATATAATTGACGTTGACTAATCGACCGTTGTATATCAATTCGGAATTTTCGTCCGAAATCATATTGGAATTACCAGTCATATGTTGTCAAGTCCGGAATGCATATACAGAAAGCAGGTTCCTCCACAATAACATTACCAGTATCATTAAACATTATTAGGTGTATGATATAGTATTCTTTTATATTAAAAAGTGTGGTACATTTTCTGAGTGTTATCTCCATTGTATTTATAACATCGTTCAAAGTAATAGACCAACATATTACTGTGATCAGATATGGATACAGCTTCAGTCTAGGTTTATCCCGATGACAACGGCCTTAGCACGTTGTTTTAGCTCACTTCCAATGTCGTCCAAGGAAAGAGTTGAAAAAATATTTCAGAAAAACTGCTTTCTAACTTTCTCGTAAAACCTGTTAGTCGAGGTTGCCATAGAAACCGAAATAACCTTTTCCAGATGTGTTGCCTTAACCTGTCATAATTCGCTTCTAAAAGTGCGTCAAAAAACGTGCCAAGACCGTTGCCACCGATATAAACGTAGACTAAAGCTGTATCCATATATCTCACCTGGTAATGGGGTCCCTAGGGCGAATGAAAAGATTTGTAATTAGATTCACCCCTTCTGGGTGGTTTTCTCGACGAAGTATCTCGGTATTAACAAAACTGACGAGATTTGATGGACGAGATATCTCGTCACTAGAAAACCCAACCTGATCTTGATCTCGTCATCATAAAAAAAAGGAAAAATCTTCATAAATTGGAATTCAATAGGCATGATTGATAACGAGATAATAGGGCAAATCTTGATGGTGAAATATCTCGTCACAATAAAAAGTCAGTGATCTTTAAATTCGCTTTTTTTTTTCCGACTCGTACATTAGACTCGTAGAATGTAGTAACGTACCAATGAAATCGTATTCGAAAACCAAAGGATCTTTCCCTTTAATTTTGATTTCCCACCATCGCCAATCGCCAGTTGTGTTGCTCCGGTGCGACGTTAATTCAACTACCACATCGAAAAACAAGTCAACTATCGTCTTGTTCAGAATACACGCAGGAAACACGTTCCTCCACGAAAACTCTACTGCCGCCTACATCTAACTTTATAGAAAAAGCATTTTCGAAAAGTTCAGTGGAATTAGGTTCGCCATTTATTTAACTAGATTCGCATTTAACGGAGTAATTTCCTTCCATTAACCGTTAAAAGCATTTTGACTTTCTTCCTTTTCCTTGGAAGTGACTGCGACGTTTTGTTTTACTCCTCAAAATCCAGCTCATTATTATGCAGCGATACTCTGACCCCGCATTACTTTAACACTGAAAATTAAGAGGAAATAATTTATTAATGTGTTCTGGAGCATGAATGATCTATGCTGCCTTTCAGCCAAGGACATGCTTCCATCAGCCCCATTCTTCGCAGTCGTTGTTAAGGTCCATAATCCAATTAAATATCCTTCGGAGGTTCGAATTTCGTTAAGAAAACACAAAAATCAGATTTGGGGCCCTTTTCCTTCCTTGGCTCTTGTCACCGAGAACAATAGGAGATGGAAAAGACATTAACAAGCTCTCGCTCCCCGGCCATGGCCTTTTAAAATTGTTGCCAGTTGGAGAGAGGGAAATGAAATGTTTCAAAGAATTTTTTTTCCTTTATCGAATTTTCTTTTCTTAATTAGACTTCTGAAGAGCTTTTCGTTTTTCTAATGATCTAATTCAAGTCCCATTCGTTAAGTTGTTCTTTGCTTTCTCTCCGTTCAATTAAAAGAATGTCAAAGTACCATTTCCCTAACTCTTCGCTTTTGAGAAGTGCACGCATATTTCACGAGTTTCTGCTGTTGGGCGGCCAGATTCATTAGTAAAATCGTTTTGTTTGTTTTCAACTTTCTGCGCAGGTTACAGCTCATTTTGAACCGGATCATTAATTACAGCTTAATTTAGTTGGATTTTTTTGTACTTCTTGAAACTGGATGCGTGAACTTATACTTGCTTATATTCATAATTCATACCTGTTTTATGTATTTATGTTTACAGGAACTTTAGTTTACTTCTTATTTCAATGAAAATTTATACCATTTATTGTTTTACTGTTTCTGAGGTCATAAATAAATGAGTTTCTTAAGAGATATTTGAAGAGAAATAAAGGGAATAGAACACAATACATTTCATATGCTCTACCCATTTATTTCGTTTAGTAATAATAATTATTTTTTAATCGCAGAATTTCATGTAATAATTATTTTTTAAGGCATTGGGTTGATGACTGGCAGATTTGAAGGGTACTATGCGAGTTATTCCAAGGACTGGTTATGGGTCTTACGGCGTAAGGTTCATAAATTAACAAACTGCGACAAGAAAATGTGTTAACAAGTAATCTTTTAAATACAAACAAGGCAAGATAAAGAGTTTATGAAAATATGTTGTATTTTAATTGCATTGACTGAATTTCATACTCTGTTATTTTATGATGAAATTCCTCCGCTTTGGAAATACTAAAACATTAATACTCTTACAAAAATAAAAGATTATGCTATTATTCATTTTTATGTACAATCTTAAATATTTTCCTAGATAATAAGGTTATGGCTTTACTTTTTAAAGTAAGACTGCATATCAACTAACTCGCAAACTGTGTTTGGGCCTAATGTCCTGATCTGAGGATGGGTCAGTGATTCTTCAATCTAGATCTTTAGACAGATGTTTTCCACTTTTACGATGCCGAAAGAAAAGTACTCAAAACAAATTCAATTGATCGGGTTCGTAGTAATACAAGAGGTGAACTAGGTGAACTAATTTCCTCATCAGAAAGTTTGTCTTTTATTGTACATCAAACATTTGATTGCCAAGACCTAATTCCTTTTCAGACATTCCCTTTATTAAGATAAACATCTTTGGGAAGAATATAAAAAAAAACTTCATGAATACACTCGATCAAGTCATCGAATCTATGAAGACTAACAGAAGATGGACCGCTCAATAAAGAAAATCTTGCTTTTTTCGGAAGTCTTCCCAGCAAAGATCTTAAGTCCGTGATGTTTTTGTTCTTGTTGCCACAAAAGGGATTTATGTGAATCTTTTTTTTTATGTTGTTGTTCAAATAAAAAGTCTTTACTTTAAAGGAGGAATTGACAAACATTTATTTCATTTTTTGTGACAGTTAAAGCTTCAACTTTCTTATTTTCCCCAAAGTCCGATGCTACTTGTTCCATTAAATGTTTCTCTAATCCGTCCAACGAAATTCGATAAAATCAATGTTCGAAAATAAATACCTCAAATCGTAAAATTCGTTATGATGCGTGTTCTCTAGTCATGATAATAAGTAATTGATATATGAAATTATAATCTGAGAAATTCATGTTTTGAAGTAGGAATCTTAATACAAAATACCCATTTGGAAAGAATTTGGAACATTTTCAAATGCAATATCTCCTATATATATTGGGGGCCACGGTAACCAGATATAATAACGGATTAGCAATCGGTCGGTTACAAATTTGAATCCAACCAAAGATTATCGCGTACAAAGGGAGCTTATGGACGTTATATATGTCTTGACCTCAATTGTCCTCACGTTGGAGTGGTGTGGAAGTTTGGAGAGTTGGTTGCCTGCTCACGTGTCATCTGACTGTGGTTCAAAATTACTTGGTGCTATCCTCGGATCTTTCCCTTCGGGTTTGATTCCGTATCGTTTGCCAACAGCCGGTTATAACGCTCTTTTCCACTTGTCCGACACATTTTTGGTTTATGAAAATTAGAGGAAGTTTCAATCTGATTCTTTAGAATTAGAAGCTCGAAGTTATTTTCTTTCCAGCAACTATCCTCATCTGGAGTAGGTCCCGATCTAATAGATAGCATAAAGTAACTTTGTTCGAAGTTAACGAAAGTCATCTGGTCGTGGCAGCTGCTTCGGCCTTTTCGCATTACATTTCGTTTTGATTGTTTCCATAATAGTTTTAAATAATATTGAAGTAACTTTCAGATCATTTCCATCTGTGTGCTTTTGCAGTAGATGTGATTCTTTTCTTTTTCGATCTCATCAATACCATCCTAAATCCTGACTTGCCAAGTAACTTTGAAAAATGCAAAGCCTGTTGTTGAATGGATTGGTTCATATTTGACAAGGCTGTGCCAAACACAAGACAAATAGAGTCAAGCAACAGACAAAAACAGTGAAAGGGTTTACTGACACAAGAGGATAGTTATTGACAAAGAAATTTGCTCTCTTGCATTGTCGTTCTAATGAAATAAAAGTTGTATGCGCGTGCAGATTAATGTTATTTCTGCCGATCGCTCGGTTTGAATGAGGTTTCTTTTTAGATCTCATCAATACCATCCTAAATCCTGACTTAACAAGTAAGTTTGAAAAATTCAAAGCCTGTTGTTGAATGGATTGGTTCATATTTGACAAGACTGTGCCGAACACAAGACAAATAGAGTCAAGCAACAGACAAAAACAGTGAAAGGGTTTACTGACACAAGAGGAGAGTTATTGACAAAGGAATTTGCTCTCTTGCATTGTCGTTCTTATGAAATAAACGTTGTATGCGCGTGCAGATTAATGTTAATTCTGCCGATCGCTCGGTTTGAATGAGGTTTTCTCGAATGGAATGATCCGTTTAAACCTCGTAATTTATAATTGCGGTATAGAAGTCGAGTAAAACATCTCAGTTGGCACTGGCGCCTCACTCTCCAAGCTTCTACAACAGGACATGTGAAGAAATTTGGGGTTATGTAAAATTCAGTGTGCACTTGATAGACGAGATGCCTCAACGAAACCACGAAAGGTAGATTCCTCGTAAATACACTCTATAACAAAAACATCGACGCACTAAGAAGGTGCAGAATTACATTGGTGCCGGGCTCTATCAACTTGGAATGGCGCTGAGTAGGGACATATAGTTTTTAGTGACGAGTCCCGTTTGCAACTCGGTCCTGACTACAAACGCAGACATGGATATCCTGCCCTTACTACCGCACTCCACACATGCCAGCAACAGGGCGCTAAGGTCTAGGGTACCATTTTCTTTGATAGACGGACACCTTTAGTAGACATTTCTGGCACACTTACGGCACAACGGTACGCAGACGACATTCTACGATCGCTTGTGTTACCGTTCCTTTTGTGACACCACGGACTTACTTTTCAACAAGGTAAGGTCCAGTCACACACGGTTAAATGTTGCTTTGAATTGTCTTCAAAATTTTCCCAACGATTCCTTGTCCAACTAGATCTCCCGATCTCTTCCCATAGAGCACATTTGGGACGTTATGTGCAGGCGATTGCAACCATCCCGGAATATTGAACCACTTAGCCCAACAATTGAAGACAATCTGGAGAGAAATTCCTCAGGACACCATCAAGTGTGTCAATATTTTTGTTATAAAGTATATTTTATTGGTCAAAAAATTTATTACTGGTTAGATGTCAGGGCGGATATTTGCATTTGAAACTCTTGGAGATAAATAAGAATTCAAGTCTAGACAGTGATGCACAAAGTATATTATATAAACCCAGACCTAAATTACTGTTTTCCAATGTACTTGAGAGTCTTAAGACTTCCGGCAGTTCAAATATTTTACAGATTTGATTCTCGTTTGGAAAGAATATATTTGTAAACTCGCGTGTGCATTCTTTTGTTTTAAAAAAGAACCCTCCTATTTTATAGAATCCATGAAGCTTAAAATAGGTTCCAATTCAGTAAATAACAAGCAGTGAAACTCCATTTCCAACGAACATGTCATTTATTCGGGTTGTTTTACTAGAGCATGCAATTCTTAAAAAGAAATAAACCTAGAGGAAAACGACCCAACATAAATACCCATAACCCTGTAGAACAATTGGGAAAATATATGTCGTTGTCATTTTCTACAATACCTACTAACACAACCAAAAATCTTAGCAGTATTTTCCCATGATACAGAAAGCTCTGGCTAGTAATATGATAAACACAATGTGAATACCAAGTTAACTGATAGAGGAGATGTTCATGCTCACAAAACATAAAAATAGTATGAAATTACAAAACCCTGAGGGTAAAGAAATAACATGTTGCTATGATTTGTATTTTCAATGGTACTGCAACTATAAAAATATAACAACTCTGAATCCTCAAATTATCTATGACACACGAGATTTCCAAGTAGTGCAGTACATTGGTTTTTCCCTGAAATACACGTAATGAATAAATAACCACATATTTTGGTTGAAAGAATCCAAGGAAAGATTATATTGGTCAATGTCAAAAGTGATTAGAAGTGATGCATGGAAGAGGCACACTGCAGCACGAATGCATGCGTGTGTACCCCTCGTGGGGTTAAATCTCAAAGTATAGAAACAAATGTCCGTGAACACTTGGATAGAATACTGAAATGAATAAAACGCTATAATGTTGAAATTATAACAGGAACTTTTATTATTTTTCAGGTACATGTTTTCTCTATGTTGTTTAACTAAAAAAGTCTTGAAGATGTTTTAAAACTTATTTTAGCAGGAAATTAGAGGTTTTGGAACAAGAACCTCTGTTTTCTCTAGTGAGCATCGTAATGTTTGATGGAATTATAAAACAGTATGTTCGACACCACAGCTACTTCCAATTCAATAACATTATACTGTAGAGAATAAAAAGAAAGCGTGCAATATTCAGAATATTTAGATTAAACATGTTACCATTTTATTAGAGTTGCAAGCTCGCTAATACCATTAAAATTATTTTTATCCAAATATACTTTCGTGTTTCACACTAATTTCAAACCTCTAATTTTAATATTAAAATATAAGCAATAATTATTACTTCGCCATTCCTTAATGACCTGATCTCGATTTGAAATAATATTAAATTGAATCAACAATCATCTTCCCTGTTTCTTTTCATTTTTTAAGATATACCTTCGTATCATAATCCAATCTATTGGAAAAGTATATTCAGTCCTTCTCGGCACTATAATGCAAATTGTGGATGTCTGGTTTGTTTGATTTGTTCAATCATCAATTTTTTTGCAATACTAATAATTAGGCTTAATGAATAAAGAGGTCTGAGACAACCAGTATGATTTATTTGGCTTAAATTGACATTTATCATAGACTTACAAGTAAAGCAATCAAGTCAAAAAAGCTTTTCGGAGAAAAGGATCAAAAGGGAAATATTCTGCTCACTGGTATACTCACATAGGACTGCGGAAAGCGATATTTAGGCAGAGTCCGAAAATCGATAATCTGGCAAAGTCCGGGAATCATTGATGATTGGATAAAACTGTTTATAGGAATTCTGGGGAAACCGGTAAACTTTGATATTTTCGGAAAATTCCAAATTTCGAAAATCCGGCAGAGTCCAGAAAATTCCGAAAATTCGGCAGAGTCCAAACATTGAATCTTTTCGGATAAGTTGAAAATCTTTTGATATTTCAGTAGAGTCCGTGTTCGGAACTATGGCAAAAGACATAATATTTGATATGTTCGGATAACTCCACATTTCGAAAATTTTGTCAGAGTCCAGAAATTCTGAAAAATCGGCAAAGTCCAAATTTCGAAAATTTTGACAAAGACCAAAAAAGGCTTTCGGAGCGGGGGATTCATGCAAGTGCGGATATACTGACACGAGAAGTTTTCTTGACTTTGGAAAAATCCTTGACCCTCGGGACTTGGAAAAAATCATGGTCTTGGAAATTTTTCAAATCATATTATACACCGAGGCCCATTTGTACCCCCGCTCAAGTAACGGCAGGGACCTCCTCGTGGTGCGGTCTGGTAATTGACTGATTAACGTCAGTCAAGCTAACTCCTGCTCGTTTACGTATGGCTCCTTTAGGCGACTCTGTGGTTTAAACCGGTATACTTGAGGGTAGAAGGAACGCTTGCCAAGCTGCCCTGACCTAAGATAACTGAAACTCACAGACGAACCGAGGCTTCACAACTGAGAACCTTGTTCAAAGAAGGGAAGAATGCCTAAACCTTGTACCTTGGTACGCCCCTTCCGCTTCGATGGAGTGAGAAGGGAGACCCGGTTAAACCCACCAGGGTTGCCGGAGTTGTCCGTAAGGACACTGGTTGGTAACCAGGGCAGAAGGCTGTCGTTTTTTGGTGTTGTTGGAAGAGTAGCCCCTTATAAGAGGCGCGGGGTAGAGCCGTGGGCTCGAGGCTCACCCCTTGGTGCGGATGTTTTAGGCTGAACCGCTCTAAACAGGGATCGCTAAGGCGTCTTGTGGCTGGGGACGTCGAAAGTCGGCCAGGTGCTCAGGCTTCTGTGTCTAGCAAACGTGGTCCGGAATTGATATCGGCAGGCACCCGCCGCTCGGACCGTGAGGTCACTTGATCAAGCGGAATGCCGGTTGGAGCCGGGGCTGCTTTCACCGGTACTCTCGGGTTCCGTGTAACCGGAATAGCCGATGGTGGGCGGTGGGTGCTTCTCTCGTCGTGGGGCCGAGAGCTGATTGATTTTATTCGGAGGTACCTGGCCGGGGCTGGCGGGCTTCCGGTAGGCGGCTGGCGATTTCGGATTACTTTCCGACGGCTGGTTATCGGTTCGGGCCGGCTAGGGTAAGGCTGTAGGCTCGTCGGGAGTAGTGACCCGGCGGGTAGGGGCAGGCCGCAATCCTTCCGGTCAAGTAGCGGCAGGAACCTCCTAGAGGTGCCACTCGGTTACTAGGATGGCTGGAGACTGTCCTACTAGGTTTTGACTGCTCTCCGGACCTACCTTAGTCAAATACCTGCACGCATACGAATTTAGGCTATCTGGCAGGCGGCAGAAGACTACATATCACCGTGGATGATGGTTCCGGTACTACCGCCCCCGGGCCGGACATTAGGGTGAGAGAACAGTCTGCTGTCCTGCTGGGCTACTGAGGAGGGGGCACTCTCCTAGTAGATGCCCGGTGATTCTATTCAATGCCGCTTAGGCATGATACACCCATCCGAGGTGTACACGCTACTGTCCGTTGGGGAAGTATTCGTGGGTCAACCCAGACGGAAAGCTGGTGGTGGCTTATAATGTCCGGGAAGACTGTCCGTAGGGATGATAGCAAGATGAAGGGGCCGAGGACCCGAGATACGGGCAAAAGGATCGGGGGAGGGCTCTGCGCACTTGGGGCGGTGTGCATCCTGAACCAAGTAATTGATAAACAGTTAGTAACTTGTTATCAGTTTACGTAGACAATGCTTGGAGTCCCTAAGTGGACGCGTGTTGGTTCCAAGGAATGAAGAGTGATGGCCCCCACCACTCGGACCGCGGCTCTCTCTGGAGTTGCAAGGGGACTCCATAACTCCGCAGATCATGGGCCTATCCGTGTAGGAGGAATATGTCAGTCTCTAACGTGGCGAAGCCGCTCTAGCCAGCAGGCTATCGGTTTGGGTCGTAGGAACTGGCACAGGGCGATGCCGCTGTTCCTGCGATCAAGTAGCGACAGGAACCTCCTTAGGTGCCACACGGAAACTAGCGGTGTCGGGACCACTCCCCGGCTGCCCTAGGCCAATACCTGTACGCTAACGAAAGAAGGCTATCTGGCGGACGGCAAGGGTCTGCAAGACTCCATAGATGATGGTATCGGTTGCCCACGGTACCGGATAAACAGGATGTTGGGGCAGCCTGCTGTTCCGTTGGGCTACTCAGGAATGCCGATAGGTTCCTAGGAGATGCCTGGGTGTGCGCCTCTGACGCCCCTCGGCACGAATCTATGAAGAAAACTTTTCCGGCTCGAAACGGACCTAAGGTTGACTGATATCTTTGAGCCGGACCACATATCTTCAGCGCACACATTCCGGGGTCGACCACGTCCACGCCCTATCGTGTTCATCCTGGGCAGATAAGGGTTTTTCGGACGGCGTGTCACCAGGCCCACTTCTCCATTATCTCATTAGAGGCTTTCCCTAGCTTCGGCTAATCCGCTGTGGGTTTTCAGTAACTCGGTACGGAGGGGTCTGCTTCCATTCGAAGGAAGGAAGGTATACTCACATAGGCCCGGTGCGCACATTCGGTTTTCCAACGTGCGGCGCCGCTGCCGCAACGGAAGTGCAGTCTGAGATACATTAGATCCACAGGAGTAGTGCACACATGCCTCCGGCGCCGCTGCGGCGATGCACGTCGAATTTGCGAGCATTTTGTACCGAAGTTCCTCACGGCGCAGCAGCTCGCCGCACACACTTCTCCGGTCTCAAGTACCTTCTTTTCATAAATAAATGTAATATATGTAGTAATTAATAATTGGTTGTATCCAGTAACGTCTATTTTGTTTCAAAATATACTCTTTTTACACTAAGTAAGCGAAATAAATACGTTTTCTTCGATTGAATATTTATCGCAAATGGCGCAAAATGAGTACTTGCGACATTTCACAGTTATGTGTGCATAGTTGGGCTTCGGTGCCGCAGCGGCGACGCACGTTGAAAAATCTGATGTGTTCATCGGGCCTAAGTGTAGTACTAGCACAGAGGTTAATGAGAAAATATAAACTTCACGCAAAGAAAAAATCACTTATTGGACATTTTATCAGTTTAAAGATCACAACATTGCTCTGGTCTAGGAAAGCTAAAAAAAATCTCACAAATTTTGACTCAATGAGTTTTACTGGCCCCCATGCTGACAACATATAAATCTATAAAGACTTTGCGTAGATCCCAACACAAACACATTTCTATTTTTTAATAACTTCTCATAACTGATATGTGTGTCATGGAACATGTGTTCCAAAATTATAAATCGCACACAAAATTATTAAAAAACAGTTTCACCTACATAACTTTACACCAAGCATATTGAGACGAAGTATTCACATACCATTTTTATTTTCAATAACTTCTCACTATAGATATTTGGTAGTGAAAAACGTGTTCCACGCAAGTATAATTCGCGCCATGATGTCATTATATTCGAAATTTAATTTCGCTTTTATACCTTTTATGCTACACATATCGGTGCTATAATTTCACAATTTCCTTTTTTATTTTTAATAACTTCACTTCATTACCAATAGTATTTGTTTTGGAACATGGGTACAAAACTCTGATAACTCATACGAAATTTTATCGCAAAATAAAATTTATCCTACTTACCTTTAACCCTCAAACATGTAGAAGTGAAATATTCGTATGCAAGCAAACTTTTCTTTTCTCTTGCTCTCTCGCTTCAATAAATTTTCTTCGTTACAGATAAAATTTGGCAATAAAACACATATTCCAAAACCATATATTTCACCTATAACGTTATTAGGAAATACAATTTCACCTAGATATCTTTTACACAAAACATAACGGGCAAAAAATCCACTTTAATTTTTTTCTTTTAATTTATTTCTACTCATTACGGATATTATTTATTTAAGTACACTTGTACGAAAATCTTGTAGTACACACAAAACGTTACCATGATATAAAATTACATCTATAATTCTTTTTCCCAAACATATTTAAGATAAAAATTCACACTCGCGCACCACTGTTCTTTACAATAACTTGTATACATAACCGATGATATTTGTTAAGATAACACATGCTCCACAATATCATATTAATTCGCACGAATCGTTCTTGAAAATAATACTTAACGACAAAATTTTGCACCAAACATATTGAAGCGAAACATTCAAACACGCATACTTCTTTTTCTTTTCCATAACCTCTTCATTACCGATTCTATTTGCCAATAGAACACATCTGTCAATATCAAATTAATTCGCACGAATCGTTCTTGAAAATAAAATTTAACAACATACTTTTTACTCCAACCATACTGAAGCGGAAAATTCAACTTGCGTGACAAAGAAACCGGTTGGGAAAAAAAGAGAACTAAAAACAAATTCGTCGCTAACGAATCGAAATGCCTAGTCATAATAAAGAGCAATAATCATCCATCCTCTCCCCCGCAATATATCAAACTCTCGTAGGCACGCATAACGCCCGAAAAAAGCCGTCTCCCAGTCCATAATTAGTAAATCTCATCTCGCCTTCTGTCCAAACAATGCTTCTGTTTGACCACCTTTTGTACGAGCAAAATCCCTTTCCTGAATAATTCCGGGAAAGTGAAAAAGGGAAAAGTTATATGTAAACACAATCCGTAGCGTCCCCCGAGTCTCATTTTCTCCGCCCGCTGTAATAAAAAGGGAAAACAAGGAATAAGAGTAAAAAAGCATGGCAAACCGAAATAGAAAATAAATGGACGGAGTTAAAAAGGCCTGCGAGAGAGATTGTGCGGCGATTTAATGAGCGGTGCTTAAAGCCCTCTCTGTTTAGCTTCCCAGTCGAACAATACTTTCTGGGAATAATCGAAATTGTGCATGGACACACTCGGAAAAAAAATTCCCCATCCGATAGAGAGCGGGAATTTAAAGACAGATGGGAAGGAAAGTGGATGCTTTCTCGCTTATTTGCTTTTTCCATTAAAAATGGGTTACTGGACTTAATGAAAGTTGGAAGGCCGGCTGCTTTTTAATTTTTGAAATGCCTCCCTGAAACATTTTTCATATGATATCGTAATTTAAATATACATCTACGAGAGGGGTTTAAATCTATTTCTACTCTGGAAGCTGGCGCTCGTAAATTCATTTGGTAAAATGTAGTTCAAATTCACATTGTGCTTAAATGAATACCGAGATGCTAGATCTAACTCAGACTAATTTGTAACAATAAGAATTTTACCAAAGGTTTCCGTTTCTTTCACCATCTGTTTCGTTCCACAAAGCTTTATTTTTGTTTATTTATTGAGATAGGTATTCGTGCAAAGCTTTCCATTCGATGTCATAACTTGAGTGGCCATTGGTAGATTTTTCTATGTTAACTGACCGTGCTTCAAAATTATAGGCGTTGTCCTTAGATTTTTGAAGTCACCACTTTGATTGTGTGTTCCAACCATGGCCATCGAAAGAACTTAGAACTTATACTGGCTATCAGCAATTGGTTATTCGCTGCTATTGCAACATATTGTCAACTTTGTGAAGAATACATTTCAGGAACACGAAAACGTAATTTATTTAAGCATAACTTAACAATGACAAATAATAATATTTAAAAGGTCTGCAATTCAGACACTTGAGAAAAAATATCTTAAACAAAAATTATATTTTCGAGTGGATAGAGTAAGAAACACAACAGCAAGCGGACGTGCGAGTTTATACTTGGATTATCGCAGATATATCAGATGATAGCAGCCTGTAAACATGCTTGAAATTTGCATAGTGATTGTTGTTACAGATATTTTCCTCCCGGATTTATCTCGGACCGTCACCAACCATCATTTGTGTTGCTCCAATGCCACGCTAATTAATAACAGCAATTACCAGAAATCTGCAGCAAGAGCAAAATTTATTTCAGCAATAAGGACCATCGAGTTGTAGGTGGCGCAGGTTTAATTCTTAACTTATCTTGTATGCGTTTCTCTTTATTGGGTCAGTAAACCTTCCCTTGTGGGTATGTACATTACGTGTTGCTTTCTCTGTTTAGAATGGCATGGCCAACTGCGGCCTTTGCATCATAGAACCCAACCAACTACAATCGCGACCAGCTTATGCATCGTATAGAAACACTAATTGACAAGATCGTGCTAACCCCAGGTAACCCCGGGATGTGCTACCATATTGTAACCACCATGAATTGGGGAGGGTGTCATATCTTCTTGGAAAATTGCAGGAAACTTCAAGCAACCAACCTGACTTTGGTACCATAAAGATTTAAACTAGTTGACAAGGGCTTCAGTCTACTGGTCTCTTAAAAGTGACATCATTAGCCACTCAACCTCTTGGTGGACTTCTCTTTTGACCGAAACCATACGATTTTACTACCTAGAAGAGTTCACACGTATATGTTCTTCATTCAAACCGAAGTCTTCCTTGAATAACTTCAAACTAATTTTGATAATCTTTATCAATAAAATCTTTCCTGGTATTCTTTCAACCAATCGATGAGGCTATTTAGTCATTGTGTACATTGTAGGTAAAAAGCAATGCTACACTACTCAGAAATATTGGGAAGCTCAATGGGTTAAGCAAAGTACGAGATCTATGACATTACATTTGCTTGTAGTGTAGATTGTGCTAGTCAAATAAAACCATCAATACCGGTACCACCGTTAACATTGCATAACATGGTTGGGCTTTGGTATAATAACAATTTGTTTTCCAACAGATTAATTAAAGGTGAAAAAAAAAAATTTCCCGTATCGAGTGGTACAAGTGATGCTAGCACCTCTAGTGATACTAGCACCTATAGTGATACTAGTTTACCGTATCTAGGGATATTAGTACTTCTCCGTACTCAAACTGTGAAAATGACTTAATTAAAATTCGAGGAGTAGCCAATACCGTTGAAGATAACAAATTTAAACTCAAGTGTTTTTTTTTCTTGTTAATTTCGTTCCTAATGATTGGGACGTTTGGTTTCACTAAAATATCTATTGATGAGCTTTATCGTTTTGCTTTTATCTTCTTTAGCAGTCGTTTTTTGAAGTTTTTACACGATTGACATAATTTCATTTCGTTAAAAGCAATTTTGTTTCAAGATATTAAAGTAAATAAAAGTATATTAACAGTCTTTTCGTCCAATAACTAAAAACACTCATGTATTTCCACACTATGCAGAAAATAAATTCCACAGTTTATAATTCACTGGAATTTTGAACTTTAATATACGTCTCCTTTAACATTTGTATTATCCATCGATTTTATTATCCGAACTGTATCACACGTTACTGCGGATAATCGGAATGAATTTTGTTTTGGGTTTTATGGAGCAAGGTCTAAAAACGGCGCATAAACTAGTGTTGGAGCATACTTGATTTTATTCATATGCTTTCGTCCATATACCCTGAGTCACAACCATCTGACAGAAGAATTTTCTATTTCTTTACAAAAGCTTTCATATGTGTTTTAGTGCATGAACGAGTGAATAAATTACCAATTTAAAATAATTAAACTGTAGTTATGAAGCTTTTTACATTTATTTCTATTAAAATATATAGAACACATATTCTATTTCCTAAACACTCATATAATACGAAGTTCCGTTTAATACAATAAATATAAAAACACATTACGAAATAATTGAAATATATATTCTTGCGAAAAAGTGCCTTCTATGTTGGAAGAAGAATTCTCTTTTCCACATTAAGATAGGAATTCTCTTCAAAGAATTCTACAACTTTTATAAGTACAAATCCTGCGACAGAAAGTGATCCCGATCGGATGAGAGAAAAAATATTTTTCTACTCATTCGAGGAATTTCGTTATATTTTGATTTTCAAAGCTTACTTCTTTCCATTTTATAACAATTTTGACCATTAGTAATAAATAACATTGAGAATTTATTGATCGAAAAGCTAAAAACGTTATATAAATGGTACATCACCAAGATCCATTTTTAAAGTATCATGACAAAATTATGCTACATGACATCGAACACTCATATTTTTCCATCGATGTTGAAATTACAGTCTGCTAAAAATGTGCTGTTGGAACGATAAATTGTTCGAATACCTTCTGCTTTCTCTAACCTACATTCTGTCTTTTTAGCTCGATAAATCGCAATATCGTTTACTATCAAAACGCATTCCCTTTGAAAAATTGTCATTTTTGTTTGAATTTTTCAATTTAGCTTAAAATACTGCCGATTTGACGTTGGCTGTACAAAATTGATCTGAAGTAAACTTGACTGACAGTAAATGAATGTGATTTTCATTGTTATTAAGCATAAAGAATTGAGGTAGACATTCTTTACAACTAAGGATATTTACATGCCTTCTCTGGGTTTCAGTGATGTGATTGTAGTTCGTGAGGATTGTTGAAAAGGGAAGCTTGTAACAGAAGATGTCCTATTCGTTTTGAATTTTCAATTTATGTTGCTTCAACTCGTTGATGGAATGGTGCCCATATATCCGTCTTGAAACCTGCATTATTCCATGTATGACTTTTAATCAGTTTCGACCTATTTGAGTAATATAATTTTTTCTGGTTTTTTTTTTAACCAATAGCTGTGTTTTGTGGGCGTTGTCTGATAAAAGCAATTCTACATTACTCAGAAATCTCGTGACGCTTATAAGATTAATAGTATGATCATACAAAATTAATTCTAGTATGAGTGTTGTCGGTATGTGAGTTACCAGTGATTTACGGTGATCTAAAAAGTATAAGTATCATATCTCTGGTACTGAGTATAGATTTACAAGGTGGAAGGTCGATTGATTTTTACTTTGCTAAATGAAGTTATTGTCTTTTTCTAAGACGAGATATTTGATGTATTTTTTAACATTTCGGAGAAGGAGCAATAACCGTTCAGGTTCTGAACTCTAAGACATGTTCACAACGTCATTTGATCGCATGAAATATGTTTATAAGCTGATACAATGTAAGAAGATTTTGCTGAACAAATGTTAGTGGATGATTGCTTGATTGTGACCAGATTACTTATTTTGAAGAATACAAACATTAATCGGAACTTTTATTTCTTCGCGTTCCGCAAGTCGAACATAGTTGTAATTTCAATAATTCCACCCTCAATCCTTATTTTCTTATGCTATTTGTATGAAAAATATGACTTCGATATCTTATGTTCTTCGTGTTGTATTTTCGTTGGGTAACAGTGAAATTCGAAACCATCAGCATTAAAGTATGCAAAATAGCATTCTATTCTTAACAGTTATTTTGTTGGCGAGAAATTAATTTCTAGTCAAACAGCAATCCTGTAATTCGCCTTTTGAGAGAGGGATAACTCGCTTCCAAGATTTGCAGGCATTGGAATGACTGAACAAAAATTACTTGGGTATTAGCAATAATCCAAATAGATGAGTTTATGTGGCCTCATTAACTCCTTTGTCATGTTAGCGCACGAGCTAACTAGGCTTGCTTATACTATGCCATGGATGAATATAGCAGTAAGGACTTAAAGCTCCGTCAGCAGGATTTAAGTTTTAAGGGCTGAATTTATAATTCAAGTATTTACTGCGAAAGTCAACAGGGCAATTTAAGGAAGTAAATTATAACTAAATTAGATGCTTTCTTGACATTTTTTTCCATTTCCAACTATAACATTTATTTTTCGATACATTTCGTTTGGGAAACAATAGAGCTAATAAGATCATTGCATGATCTAAAATCTTTTTAATCTTTCAAACTCTTCTCTTTTCCAAAGTAAATATTTAAATGAAAATGAAAATGGGGATACAACAGTTTACTTTATTTTGTACAGGTAATATTATCTGTAAATGAATGAATATACTAACAGCTCTATGTACTACATATATTAACCAATATATACCTAAATAGGTACAGCAGAACCTTGATCATCCGATTTCCAATTAACCGAGTGTCCGTATCATCAAAGTCAGATATAGTACCAAGGTTTTTTAGGCTTTAAATAAAACTTCGAGGAAATGGCTCATTTTGTGTCCTAGACTGGTTTGGTGGACAGAATGCTGTCTGCCGTAATGTGAGACCCTTATAATCCTTACTTTATGAATAGCTGAATGGCAGTAGTAATAACATGCACAGTAAATATTGTCTGTCTTTTGTCTAGGCCGAGGTTCACACATTCATTCAGATAATCAAAATTATACTTATTATCCCCATTAAAATGTCTATTCCTAATACTTTGATCGCGATAAAAAATCCTGAAGCTTTTCTAGAAATTTTGTCGTAAATGCTTACTCCGACTTAAACTTAAACAATTATACAGAACTATAGATAGAAATGCATTTTTTATTAGCTTCGTGTGAGATAGCCCAACTAAGATTTTAATGGTGCCTTCGAAGTTAGACTTATTCTTGTACAATAGAAGCTTTAAAACGGACACTTCCCGTTAACGGACGATTTCTGATCCTCGGCTCTTTGAAATAAGAATTTTGTTTGTTTTCACGTTCTATGGTGAGACAGGGAAGAAAGATTATTTTAAGATAACAAACTGGGATTCTTAGTAACATATTTTAGGAAGCCTCTTTTGATTTCGAATAATAAAAACCCCTTGTGGTTTTATCGAAGGATTGTCTATTCATTACAACAACTCAACAGATTTTGATGGACGATATATCTCTTCATTAGAGTGGACGAGATATTTCTTCATTAGAAATTAGTGAAAATAAGTTGCGTGGCTGGCAATAGTTCAAATTAAATTATTGTTTTCTTTCAGCCGTGCTGCACTTGTGTGTGTGCTGAGATTAAAAATATCGTTTGCTTGCGGATATCAGAGAATATTGAGATTGTATAATAGAATGTAGATTGTAGAATAAAATGGTAAGCCTTTTTTAATTTGATAAAAGATTCTATGCTGGTAGACTAGTCAGAGGCTTATTATTTTTATTTAGTTACGAAGAATTTTTATTAAAATTACGTTTTTTTCTCTTCGTTATTCATTGAACCAGTCAACATCTGCATATGGATATGAGAATCAATATCCATGTATTCTATAAAAGAAAGGTAAGCTTTTCATCATAAAAAATCAGCAATATCTTGATGAAAATATATCTCGCCATTAGCAATATTGGTTGGATCTTTATGAACGAGATATATAGTCAAAACCACTAAAAAGAATAGTATATTTTATGAACATTATTAATTCGCATAAAATATTTTAGCAGTATTAGAACGTCTTGTGATTTACTTTTCTACACTTATTATTTGAACATTTTTAGTGGACTTAAAATGTTTTAGCGTCATTAGAACATTCTTAATGTATTTAAAAAAAAGAGTGTAGTGTAAAATGCGTTCTCCTTAAGATCATTTCTTGTTCCTTTCGAAAGAGAAACAACTTCGGAGTACTTTTCGGTTAACGCGGTGCCAGTTTTAATTGTGCGCCAAAAGTTGGCCCGAAATTTGACTAGAGGTTACATTAATAGGAATGGCAAAACAAAAATTTTTAAATAAAATACAAAATGGAATTTATCAGATTATACTGGATACATAAAGCAGCTGGTATGCTTTAACATCGCCGAAAACATTTGCATTTTTTCAGGTAATTCATGCCACATGAATTTTAAAAAGTATGAATATAATTGAATGCAAGTTTACACCAATTGTTTTGGCGCTTTGGCACACAATTACGATTGATGTTTCGTTAACCGAAATGAACAGAACTATGCAAAGGAGAAATTTATTCGAAAAAAATCATTATGGATTTTTTGAAGGTCGGGGAGTAGGTAATAATAGCAAAGGTGTGCGTAAGAAAACACATATTTAGCAATGGAACTCATGTGGAATAAAAATAACTTAACAATGTACCTTTTTGGTACATTTCTTTAAATGATACCATTAACAGTATTTCTATAATAATCACATATGGAATTTTTAATGAACATCTGAAGTACTTAAAATTTACTAACCCAACTGAAAAGGATAATATGCACTAAAATGTAAATTGTTCAATTAGTTCATAAAATATATATAGATTCTGGAAACTGTAGGGATGCAATTTATGTCTTTAAATTGGTATGAATTTAATTTTAACACTTAATGCTATTTTGACGTACAATTTCATGTAGATTTGTTATTGCTATATTTTTGAGGCGTTCTTGTTCTGTACTAATGACAGCTGTGAGCTTAAAGTCAGCTGAAAAACATATATTAAGACTTGAAAGGCTATCACCTAACCTATAAAAAACGTGTAACATTTAAAACATTTTACTCACATTTAAAGAGAACATATGCACTTGTAAAGTCCACCAATTATTTCAATGAATATATAAACTTGTTGATGAACATCCATTGAGTGGCGCAGTTTGGTTAAATATGACCTTTGAGCTATTAAAAACATCCATCTATACTCTGAAATATCTAGCAATTGATATTCTTTATGGACGTAAAGTTAGATGTTATTAGATATAATAAACTTATATAAATTCTTTCTAATAAATACATGCTTTCATTTGATACTGGATGATTCAATTACTTGATCACAAAGAGTAAATAATTTCTTTACCTCTTATTTTCTTTAATAAAGTACCTTTGATAAAAAAAAAAAAAAAAACGTAAAAAAGTAATTTGATTTTCGAAACTTTTTCCTGGATCACATTCTCTTCTAGAATAAAATGAATAAGAGGATTCGTACAAATTTAATTCCATACGAAAATCCTTTCTCCAGGTAATTAATGTTGACAAGGTGTCTTTTAAAAGCAATGAACTGTTAAATGTTTCGTTTGAAACTATTTAGAACGCTTTCTTCATTTCGAATAGGACTTTAAAAACGTCTTGTTTTTTGATGAAATAAAATCGTGTTTTCAAAATCAGAGCTTTTAATTTACAGCATTTTATGTAAGCCAAAGCATTTTATACTATCCAATTATTAAATAATATGCTTTATTATAAAATATTTTCTTCATGATAATTGTAGAAATACATATAACAAGTATTAGAATTACTAAATACATAAGCGTTTCTACTTGATAAATTTTCCCTATTAGGTTGATTATAATTTTTCTGCTATTATGAAATCATATTTTATTATGTCGCCTCCCAAAATATTTAAATAAAAAGTTGAATAAAGATAGGTTAGTGGAATATAATTCCGCCGCTGAAAACAGGAATGCAATTGTCACTAAACGCTTATATAAATCACTTATTTAATATTCTTTAATAACTTCTTAAGATCTTGTAACATTTTCTATTATTTCAGAACAGTGTTTAACTCTGTGAATGCATATGATTCCTAAGTATTGAACATTGCTTTTACTTTACTATACACATAATTACTGTAAAACAACACGTATCTATATATATAATTCTCTTACGTGGCTCACGAAAAAGACGTTATTTGTAATCGCGTTTTGGCAACATTGTACGATTGTTTGTTTATCGCGAAGTCTCGCGCATCGATTGAATTTATAGCGTTATCAGATGAAATTTTATTGAAAAAAAAAAGGAAATTTTAATGAGCTGTTGCAGTTAGTTGAAATAGAAATCAAAGCAATCGTAGGATCTTTTCAGGGCCATTTAAAAAACGGTCCTTTTCAGGGCCAACAATTATAGATCAACAAGACGCTTGCACTACAATTTTCGACAGCAAACTCAATGAAAAAGTGTGGGTCGTTTGAGTGCTGGTAAAATGTACACACAAATAACATGCTAGGTATTCAATTTCCAAAGCAACGCTCACATTTCGAGTCAAAATTTGCACAAAGTTTTCATTTGAATTCTGATTTTAGAGATACTGTATATATATTTTCTGTTATTCAGCAAATTTAGATTTGAAAAACATTTTTTTGGTAACATATTTTGTAAACAATCCCTTCTGCTAGGACACATGTCTTCATTGAGGCGAGCGAAGCGAGCATAGGTTCGCGCAGCGAACCAATGAGGATTGCGAAGCAATCCTCCGGGGATTGGCGAGCGTTAGCGAGCAGGGGGCAGGCCCCCCTAGTTATTTGAAATAACCGTAAGAAAGAGTGGTTAAGGTCAAACCTGGGCAGAAGTCCCAACAGAGGAGACTGCGGGTTTTAAACGGTGGGAACCCATCAGAGTGTTAAATAAATCCCAGCTGTGTAATTTATTAAAATGTAAGCGTACAAATGAAATAGTGATGGGAGCTAATTTCACCTATCAAAAAAGGGCCTCTATAGCCCAATTGGAAGAAGTGCGGACTAGCAACCGGAGGGTTTGAGTTCGAAACTCGATTCCACCCAAGCCCGCCTTTTACATGGGGAATGGTACATGTCGAATCTGTCGATGCCTCAAATTTCTACAATTTGGTGTATTGTGGAAGTTTTAAGAGGGGTGAACAGGTGTCGGCCTCATCATCTGACCGTGGTTCAAAGTTACGAGGTTTTGTTCTCGGATCCTTCCCTCCGGGATGAATCCCGGACCGTCAACAATAGCCCGTTGTGCAACTCCAGTGTGACGTTATTAACTTCCTACCTAACGAAAACTAATATAATCTCGTTTTTTTTTAAGGTTTACGCAGGTACCGAATTATAATAACTGTTTTGCAACACATCTCTGAGCAATTTCAATAGTTCTGCAGGCTATCTGTCCGAATTTTGAAAACTGCAGTAAAATAAAAAAACAGACGTAAAACTACAATTATCGGCTAAATATGTATTACATATTTATAATAAAACACATCCAAATTAATTAACTTACATTATTTAAAACCAAGTCATACTTTCAAAATTTGAAATTCTGTTGATAACTTTTGAATTTAAATATTTTGTCATTGACATAGAACATGTGTTATTTATAAAGTGTTTGTGGTAATTTAGTCCGAGTAGGGAGATTGTTCCGTAGCTAGAGAAGAACAAAGATGTAGAAAGGAGTGTGTTTTGCACTGCAGAACATCGTAACTTATAATAGAAAAAAATCGGTCAAAAGTTTGATAAAATTAAGAAAAATTTGTTCTGCGACGTACGTTGTAGTTTTAAGAACTTTCCGCTCCCGGGCTGCTGCAATCATTGTTATACAGGTTAAGTTTCAGTACAGGATGTACACATTCATTACCATTGAAAAAGGTAATGATTTAAGATACTTCAAGCTATTTAAAAAATGAAACGTTGACAAAAATACAGTAGTTCGAAAAAAATCGAGCAAGTGAATTAAATAGTAAAATATGAAGGATAGGATAAATAAGAAATCTAGAATACTGATTAACTAATATCCAGAAAGTTATGCCGTTTTTTAAAGCCCTCTAAAGAAATACAATGATTTGATAATCCATCGAAAAGTACATTAGATTTTTTTTTTATTTCAAGATAAATGTAAATTAAGATAGGGTGTTTTTTGGTAAAACGTGCTTCCTTTACGTTCCTAATAGTAGGAGAGCTGATGACGAATTTGGAGAAGGCATTTTAGGCACTATGAAATTGTAAAATAATAGAAATTCAATGTTAGTTGAATAGGGAATCGAAGGTCGGGAACACCGTTTGCGGTTATTTCGCTACTGCGCAGCATAGGATATTTGCAAAAAATTCATCCCAGCGAGTATCCTTTAGGCAATTAGAAATTTTTTTAATCTCTTATTTTAGCATTCATAGAATCCAGAAATAAAACTCTCAGACTGTTTCGACGGTTTTAAAGTATAACCCGACTGCCCCGAACTTGTATTATAATGAACGCAAAAAATATTCTTTAGGCACTCTGAAATTTTTATAGCATGTTTATTCATTACTATTGAAAATATATGCAAAAAGCCAGAAGAATACGACGGTTTTAAATAACTACCCGACGCAAATAAAGATTTTACATGAATGCGACAAAAAAGTCTTATGGGTAGATATGAGTACCAGAGAAAGTTTATCGTCTGCGCCTGCAGTTGCCGGGACTTTGGCTCACTGAACATCTTGAAAACTGTAAACTTGTTGTTTCATCACAGCTGAAAAATTTCTGTAACATCGAACATGGTACCCTTTTGTCGTTGTTGCATCTGATGGTAGAATCACTTTAGCAAATTTCAATCCATTTTTTTGGCGAATTTTTAAAATGTTTTTGCATTGTGCTAGTCTTTCGTCGTTAAAAATAATCACTTTATCATTATTGTTTTTTTTTACAAATTACACAACTCAAAGTTTTTAGTTCCATTATAAATTAATGATATATAACATATAAAATACGTAGTCTCTATAAAAACAAATATTATCTCTATAATAATTGATTATTTCCATGCATACATAGTTATATACATGTGCATATGTCAATACTTAAAATGTTAATAACACAATTAGATTTTAAAAACCCTCAAAAAACAGTATGACAATGAACTCAAAATAATTTTCAGCGTGGTCAAATTTTCGTGAAAAAAAAATAAACTTCTCCAAAATGCTTTGCAAGCAGCCTGAGCTGTACAATAAACTAGAGTCACGTGGTTACTCAGCAATCAATCACACACCGGCAAGCCAGGGCCCTGGCAACTGCCGGCATCCAGCTAATACTTATGTAAAATCTTTATTTGCGTCGGGTAGTTATTTTAAACCGTCGTATTCGTCTGGCTTTTTGCCCATATTTTCAAGAATAATTAATAAACATGCTATAAAAATTTCAGAGTGCCTAATGAATATTTTTTACGTTCATTATAATACAAGTTCGGGGCAGTCGGGTTATACTTTAAAACCGTCCAAACAGTCTGGGAGTTTTATATCTGGATTCTATGAATGCTAAAATAAGAGATTAAAAAAATTTCTAAGTGCCTAAAGGATACTCGGTGGGATTCATTTATTGCAAATGTCATATGCTGCGCAGTAGCGAAATAACCACAAACGCCGTTCCCGACTCTCGATTCCCTAATCAACTAACATTGATTTACTACTATTTTACAACTTCACAGTGCCTAAAATACCTTCCCCAAATTTGTCATCAGCTCTCGGACTACTATGTATATACACATGTACATATGTTAATGCTTTAAGTGTTAATATCAAAACCGTATTTAAAAAACCTTTAAAAAAAATTAGAATGAGCTCAAAATAATTTTCAGCGTGGTCACATTTGCGTGAAAAAAAATTAACTCATCCAAAATGCTTAATAAAGCCCTATGCACACATGTGGTGTTTCAACGTGCGGCGCCACTGCAGTAACGCAGCCCAACTATGCACACATAACCGTGAAATGACGCACGAATTCATTTCGCGCAGTTTGCGATAAATGTTCTATCGTAGGAAACGTATTTATTTCGCTTACTTGGTGTAAAAAAAAAAGTATATTTCGTATCAAAATAGACGTTACTGGAGACAACCATTTATAAATTATTATTTATATTCCACTTGTTTATAAAAACAAGCTAATTCAGAACGGTGACTCCTGTGCGGCACCGTGGGGAACTGCGGTACAAATTTCACTCAAGTAGGACGTGCGTCGCCCCAGCGGCGCTGGAGGCATGTGTGCACTGCTTCATTGAATCTAATGTATCTCAGACCGAACTTGCGTTGCGGTAGCGGCTCCGCACGTTGAAAAACCGGATATGTGCACCGTTCTAAGTAGCTTGAGCTGCACATCAAACTCGAGTCACGTGGTTCCTCCGCAATCAAGCGCAGACCGGCGAGCCAAGTCACTGCCTTCTAGGGTAGCCAGTTCCCCAGCAGCTGCCGATACTTATGTAAAGTCTTTATTTGTGTCGGGTTATTATTTAAAACCGCCGTATTCGTCTGGCTTTTTGCACACATTATCAATAGTACTTAATAAACATGCTATAAAAATTTCAGAGTGCCTAAAGAATATTTTTTGCGTTCATTATAATACAAGTTCAGGGCAGTCGGGTTGTACTTTAAAACCGTCCAAACAGTCTGGGAGTGTTATTTCTGCATTCTATGAATGCTAAATTAAGAGATTAAAAAAAATTCTAAGTGTCTAAAGGATACTCGCTGGGATGAATTTTTTGCAAATATCCTATGCTGCGCAGTAGCGAAATAACCGCAAACGGCGTTCCCGACCTTCGATTCCCTATTCAACTAACATTGAATTTCTATTATTTTACAATTTCATAGTGCCTAAAATACCTTCTCCATATTCGTCATCAGCTCTCGGACTATAAAGTGTGATCTCTTGGCTTGTTTTTCCAACTATTTCTGCACGTCGCCAATAGAAAACTCAAAGAATGAATTCCAAATTTATATATAATTAGTCAACGCCAATTAGATTAGACGCCAAACGTTGTCACAGCGCAATTAACTACAATTTCTATCACCCTAAACCACTTGCATGATACAAACCTTATGTGCATCATACAAGAACTTATGGGTGACAGGAAGACAAATGCCTGTCTTACGTCCCTCTTATAGGATAAACATTAAAAAAAATTCTTATTTTAAGTGAATATTTCTTTTTATTCTTAAAGGATTTTCTGGTTTATAAATAGTAAAAAAGAATACACAACGAATGGAGTAAAATTTAACACCGGTAGGCAAATTATTTGACATTGAACTTAGCAATTTCATTCTGATATACCCATCTAGTAGTATCCTCAAGTTCAGTTTTTATTATTTTAGGTTGTTATACGATTACTAGTAAAAGTATTTAACTCTTCAAAACTTCTTAAGACAAGTAGAGCAGATAATCAGTAATAATATTATTATCTAGTATTGATAAGTATTAGATAGTTATAGGAGGAGTTTTATGTCAAGCTAAATGTGGATGGTGACGGTAGTATATCTACGGTGGAGCGTATTTATCGTACTTATTCCGAAAGTGACTCTTCCTGGGTGTATTTTCAAATACAATATCAGCACTTTGTCATTAAAAATTCAAAAGAATCAATTATCAATTGATAGATAATATTTGATTAGTAAAGGCCTGTTAAATTAAACTTTAAACATCACCAAAACAGTAGTAACGTACATTTAAGATAAATTATTTATGTAATATGGGAGATTGTTTGATTGAGGAATTGAAATCTCTTCAATTTCTGTCTGTCTTGTTTGCCTAATGTGAAAATACTCGCATTGAACAGATAAAGATTTAAAAGGGTTAAATGCTTTTACTGTTTGCGTAAACAATTTTGTTCTTTACTTCTATTTCAAAATGTTCACACTATTTCCAAAAGAAAAACCATTTAAACACTTAAGAAACCTTTCTAAAATTATATTTGCAAAAAAAAAAGTAAGCTTTAAATTTAAATTGTGAAGGTTTTTGGTCTTTTTATGTCCACTTCCGATGGTTTCCAAACCTACTTCCGGTTTTCCCGCCTTGATTAAAATCGTAATATCTCTTCAACTAATTAACTTAGAGAAAAAATAAAATATTCTTTGGAAAGACAAATAAATACTCTATCAAATAAGATCAAAAACTGCTTTTTGAATATTTGGTCAAAAATGACATTTTCAACGTGTTCGGATACCTTAAATTAAACTTTAAACATCACCAAAACAGTAGTAACGAACATTTAAGATAAATTATTTATGTAATATGGGAGATTATTTGATTGAGGAATTGAAATCTCTTCAATTTCTGTCTGTCTTGTTTGCCTCATGTGAAAATACTCGCATTGAACAGATAAAGATTAAAAAGGGTTAAATGATTACGTAAATATTTCTTTGTTCGCAAGAGGAATATACCAGTTTTATAAATATCAAACATATAAATACAAAGTAGAGTTTGATATAATGCTAATAAACAACTTAGATTAACATTCAAGACGGCATTTTTATTCTGTATTTATCAAGAAGATAGTACCTCAAATAGAGGAAATATAAAAGTAGTGTGAACAATGGTAGTCTTTTTATGTGACCAGGATCATGTGAATTAAACAAGTAATAACGTGACCCTTAGACTGCTTTCTTCTGCTGGGTGGACATGAACTTTCACCCGATTATTCTACGGTATGGGAGAAGGCGTCCATTCATTGATTCACCATCTGATTTGAAGAAGACTTATGATTTCACCATTTTTGTCGCCACTCTATAGAATTCCCAGATATACCTTGTCATAAGATGTTATATCACCAAACGTTGCGATAAGATGCCAAATCGTCCAAACGAGTCCATTCAGTGCTCAGTTTATTTATATTTCACGCCTATGGTATCCCTAATTTAGTCTTTAAGTTTACCAATTGTTAAAAGGCTAAGTGTAGAAGTATTCGAAACCTTAAAACATAGCCAACTCAATCAACAGATAGTTGATAATATTGTTTACTATTATTAAGTATTAGATACTTCTATAAGGGAGATTTTAAGTACAAACAAATCTGACGGTAGTAAAGATTTTACTTCCTCTATCCAAATGCATCACATGATGTATCCAGAACCTTAAAATGTAGCTTATTCCCATTTTGGTGACTCTTGGAGTTAATCTAATTGGAATTGACAAATTAACTACAATTCGGAATTCATTGTTTGAAATTATTATTAGGGACGTGTTGAAAATTGTGTTTCAAGGCCTCACGATCGGAATGGTAATAGTAATTAATTAACGTCTCACTGGAGCATCACAACGCGTAATTTTGAACCACTATTAGATGACGAACGTTGGTGTTTGTAATGCTTACAGAAGACACGATTTCGCTCCAGAAACACTACTGCCATTTAGACTACAGACATTTAACATATCAAAACTTGTTAACTCGGTGACATCAAAACTTAGAAGTATTACATTCTTGACTTAAACGGCACTTTCGATAAACATTCCAAATTGATTTGTAGAATTCTATATGTGACTTCATTCTAAGTTGCAGATTCCATTATTCACATTTTCTGCCTTGGTAAATACGAAGAATCGGGTTCCCTGGATACCCAAGGGATCTTTTGCTACTTTCATATCTCCATTTCCAAGCTGTACTTCTTTCGCATTTCGTGACATTTTTTACTTGACATTCCATTGCTTAGCGCAGTTTGGCCAAATATTTCTCTTGCGCCATAAGACGCCAAAATAACCAACCATTAAGCACACAAGTAAAACTAATTTGCGTTAAATACTGCGTGAAAAAATTATAGGAGGTAAGTTGACGAAATTAACATTCAAATGTCAAATAAATCTTTGTAAAGAATGTCCTGGAGAATAGGAAAGGCTTACGAAATTCCCGAAAGTAAGGAACACGACGTTGGAAAAAAAAAGAATGCGCGTTGGGGAGATTATTAAACCATCTTCGGTTTAACTTTAAACTCCCACAGCCAATTCACTCTTTGGCACGTGGCTCAACCGGATTCAATTTGAGAGAGGCTGGGGAGTTCTTCCCCTCCATAAGATTCGCTAACCTTATTTCAAAGCTCACCTCTCTCCGAGATTGAAAAGCCAAAATGCAGTCACTCAATTCAATGGACAGAGACAACGACAGACAGAGTAACGTGTCTAACTCTGAGAGAGCCATTAACCACATCTTGTACTTGTGCCATCTCCCGGAGACTATTTCCTGTCAGAAGAGCCGCTTAATGCACGGCGGGATTTATGCTCTCCGTTTACGAGCCCCGGGTTCTTGCGAGGTACGAATTTCTAAGTTGGCATACGAACATTAACTCGGACTGCCCACTTGGAAATGACTGGCAACTGTGCTTTAGTACTGTCATAAAGTTCCGTGTTAAAAATTTATATCCAAACACTGTTCCTCTGTTCGTGGGATAATACATTCTTCGAACAGTCGCAGCGCCTTGCATAATTCTCTGGCCTTAACTCTGGGAAAGGATTTTTATTCCCCTGCTGATACAGTCCCTTGCTACTGTAGCCTTCGATGGATCTTTGCGTTGGATTTCTGTTTGTAGCTGAAGAGCTCGCTTTTGTCATTCATGAGAAGGGGGAAATGTCTGAGAAATGTACTGTAGAAAATTACTGATAAGTATAGATTTTCAGTGACATAGATGTGGTTAGGAATAATTTGGAATGGTCATAATATTTTTAGGAAAACTTAAGAGCTAATTTCCTTTGGATGAATAACAATAATTTTTACATTGACTACAACTGACTTCTCCTTTGTGTGTCGGATTTCTATTTGTAGCGAAAGAGGTCACTTTTGTCATTCTCGGGAAATTGGATCTAAATTACTTATAATTGTAATAATGCAAATTTCTGATAAGTATGGATTTTCAGTGATATAGATGTGGTTAGGAATAATTAGGAATGGTTATAATATTTTGAGTAGGAAAACTTAAGAGCTAATATCCTTTGGATAAATACCAATAATTTTTACATTGACTGCTACCAACTTCTCCTTTTTGTGGCGGATTTCAATCGGTTTGTGTGTCGGATTTCTATTTGTAGCGAAAGAGGTAACTTTTGTCATTCTCGGGAAATTGGATCTAAATTACTGATAATTGTAATAATGCAAATTTCTGATAAGTATGGATTTTCAGTGATATAGATGTGGTTAGGAATAATTAGGAATGGTCATAATATTTTGAGTAGGAAAACTTAAGAGCTAATATCCTTTGGATAAATACCAATAATTTTTGCATTGACTGCTACCAACTTCTCCTTTTTGTGGCGGATTTCAATCGGTTTGTGTGTCGGATTTCTATTTGTAGCGAAAGAGTTAACTTTTGTCATTCTCGGGAAATTGGATCTAAATTACTGATAATTGTAATAATGCAAATTTCTGATAAGTATGGATTTTCAGTGACATAGATTTGGTTAGGAATAATTTGGAATGGTCATAATATATTTAGGAAAACTTAAGAGCTAATTTCCTTTGGATGAATAACAATAATTTTTACATTGACTACAACCGACTTCTCCTTTTTGTGGCGGATTTCAATCGGTTTGTGTGTCGGATTTCTGTTTGTAGCGAAAGAGGTCACTTTTGTCATTCTCGGGAAATTGGATCTAAATTACTGAGAATTGTAATAATGCAAGTTTCTGATAAGTATGGATTTTCAGTAAATAGATGGGGTTTGTAATATAACTAGGCGTGGTCATAATATCAAATTTTAAGTAGTTAAGCATAAATACGAATTTACATTGGACAATAACTACTAATTTTTACACTGACAACTACCGACTCTTCTTTTTTGTTATGGCTTTCAATCGGTTTGTTTGTTGTATTTCTGTGTATAACAGAAGTGCTCGCTTTTGTCATTTGAAAGTGGAACAAAATAACTGAGGAATGTAAGACATATCTGATAAGTATTGACTGTCAGTAAAATAGATGTAATTATGAATGATTAGGTTTGGTCAGAATATAACTTTTTAAGTACGAAACCATAAAAGCTAATTTACAAGCGACAATAACTGATAATTTTCGCTCTGACTACTACCAACTTGTCTTTTTTGTTGTGGCTTTTAATCGGTCTATTTTTTGGATTCTTGTTGATTACAGAAGTGCTCTTTTTTCTAATTTTGGGTAAAATTTTTATTTGAATGACTAATAAATACGTTATTAAAACTTTCTGATCTGTAGTATTGATTTCTTTTCAGTAACATAGATATGATTAAGAATGATTGATTACGGTCAGAATACCACCTTTTTAAGTAGGAAATATGAACACTGATAAACTTTGAGGTAATTACTAATGACGATTCCTCGAACACTAACAGTTTCTTATATTTTTCTGTGTTAACTTAGGTAAAAATTTTATTTCTCTGTGCTGATAATGCCTCACGTTTGTTATATTCAATAGATATGAGTGTCAGATTTCTGTTTGCGGAAGTTTGAAAAGAAGATTTGATCTAAGTGACTAAACATGAGTTGTTGGAAAAATTTTCTGATAATTATTGGTTTTTAGTTACAGAGAAGTGAAGATGGAAATGATAAGACATTGTCCCCCCTCCCCACACACAAAATCACTTTTGTACGAAGAAAAACATAAACGCTGGTAATGATAAGATATTGCCCCGCATACTCACACGCATAAAATCCCTTTTGTACGAAGAAAAACATAAACATTGGTTATGATAAGATATTGTCCCTTACACACAAAATCACTTTTGTACGAAGAAAAACATAAACGTTGGTTATGATAAGACATTGCCCCACATACTCACACACACAAAATCCCTTTTGTACGAAGAAAAATATAAACGTTGGTTATGATAAGACATTGCCCCACATACTCACACACACAAAATCCCTTTTGTACGAAGAAAAACATAAACGCTGGTTATGATAAGACATTGCCCCACATACTCACACACACAAAATCCCTTTTGTACGAAGAAAAACATAAACGTTGGTTATGATAAGACATTGCCCCACATACTCACACACACAAAATCCCTTTTGTACGAAGAAAAATATAAACGTTGGTTATGATAAGACATTGCCCCACATACTCACACACACAAAATCCCTTTTGTACGAAGAAAAACATAAACGTTGGTTATGATAAGACATTGCCCCACATACTCACACACACAAAATCCCTTTTGTACGAAGAAAAACATAAACGCTGGTTATGATAAGACATTGCCCCACATACTCACACACACAAAATCCCTTTTGTACGAAGAAAAATATAAACGTTGGTTATGATAAGACATTGCCCCACATACTCACACACACAAAATCCCTTTTGTACGAAGAAAAACATAAACGCTGGTTATGATAAGACATTGCCCCACATACTCACACACACAAAATCCCTTTTGTACGAAGAAAAACATAAACGTTGGTTATGATAAGACATTGCCCCACATACTCACACACACAAAATCCCTTTTGTACGAAGAAAAACATAAACGTTGGTTATGATAAGACATTGCCCCACATACTCACACACACAAAATCCCTTTTGTACGAAGAAAAACATAAACGCTGGTTATGATAAGACATTGCCCCACATACTCACACACACACACAAAATCCCTTTTGTACGAAGAAAAACATAAACGTTGGTTATGATAAGACATTGCCCCACATACTCACACACACAAAATCCCTTTTGTACGAAGAAAAACATAAACATTGGTTATGATAAGATATTGTCCCTTACACACAAAATCACTTTTGTACGAAGAAAAACATAAACGCTGGTTAACTTTGGAACAATAACTAATAGTTTCCCGGGACCATTCAAACACTCCCTGACTACTTCTGATAAGAGTCTTATTTTTGTTGTGGCTTCATTGGGTCTGTATGTTGGATTTCTGTTTTGAAGAGCTCACTTTTGCCATTCTTGAGAAATACGTTTGATTTAAATGACAAACAAATGTGTTATTGAAACTTCCTGATTAAGTATTGATTTCAGAAACTGAGAGATGTGGTTATGAATTATTAACTATGAATATCCCGTTTTTAAGTAGGAAAAGAAACTTTAATTTGTGCGAATGAAATTCTTAAAGGAGCAGTTACGCACCGATTACCGAAGTCAATGTTAAGACCATCAAATCACTCTTGCACGAAGATAACAAAATGATATTGAACATATTACTGTTATGATGTCCTTCGGTTTTGTTGGCTATATGAAAACATCTTGGAGTACATACAAATTGCTTAAAACTGGGTTCTGTATTTACTCATGGATAATTTTGTTAGGCTGCAGAAGCGCATAAAGTGTTAAGTACGTGCGTAAGTAAGTGTACTAGGAAATACAGATTCCGTAAAGCTTTTAAGTACGCGAATTTATGTTACGTCTCACTTCTAAATTATATTCAATGAGATGTCAACTACTACGGATTCACTGTAGTTTCTAAGGCAGTGAATCGGGTACTACGAATTAAGGAATCGATTATTTTTTCTACGGAAAAATTCCATTGCATTTATTTTTCACACACATCAATTAGTTTACTTATTTCTCTATTTTGTTCATTATTATTTTGTTGGGGAAACGGGAGAGAGTTCTTAAATTTAATTATTAAATTATTTTTATATATAATTCATTCCTAGACAATTATTACTTCTTTATATGGGTGTTTTCATGCATGATATACGTAACTAATAAAAAATAAAATTCCATTGAATTTATTTTTCACACACATCAATTAGTTTACTTATTTCTCTATTTTGTTCATTATTATTTTGTTGGGGAAACGGGAGAGAGTTCTTAAATTTAATTATTAAATTATTTTTATATATAATTCATTCCTAGACAATTATTACTTCTTTATATGGGTGTTTTCATGCATGATATACGTAACTAATTATAAATAAATAGCTAACCCTGGCGTTGCCCGTGCCCGTGGTGTAAGGTATTAATCTGGTATAAAATTTTCCGCAGATATCAAATCCGTTGAAGATATATTCAATTAAAGAATTATTTATTTAAAGAAAATCACATTTTTAGGTATCAATCTAAACGGAAATTTTCCGTAGATTTCAAATCCGTTGAAATTTTTACTCTATCTTTAACGGTCTAGGAGATAGAAAAAAGAACTGACTTCAGTTAAAATATTTATAGTCTGGCTGGAAATTTATTCGTCCGCGCAAAATCAAAGCGGAAATGAAAAAATAATTATTTTTTGAAAAAGCGACTGAGAATTAAACTATTAAATTCATTTAAAAATCCTCTAGATTAAATTTTAAAATTTCGCCGCGACCCAAAAATTGCAAAAAAATTGGAAAACCTGTGTGCCAAACCTCATTGCTGTAGGTGCCATGATCTTCAGGATTTTGCGGCCGAGAAACAAACAAACATTTCCTTTTATAATATTAGAGATATAATGTGTTGCATATATGTTTCATATTTGTGATTAAATATTTGAATTAATGATATATGCGTGTTATTAAAGCCGATTTCTTAAATATTTACTTGACTACTGAACAATTCTTAAAACTAGGGATTTTTTTCCTTTGGTGTTACTGAAAACTTCTATCGCATGTTGGCATCTATGTATTCATAAAAAGCAACTGGCAGCATATAACATAAAAGTAAGATAAATGATTTGATATATTATAAATATTCAGCTCATTCTTGTAATACTTAATAACTTCTAAGAAATATTTAACTAAAAATCAATCTTTTGATAATGTATTGAATATCTTGATTTTACCGACAAGAGAATTATATCGGAAGAGTTTCCCTGTAACACAGAAAAAAACACTTTGGATATTATTCTGCTTTGATCTTCTAAACATAATTTGAAGTATATTGCTGTTTTTTGTTAGTTTAAAACTCTAGGGAAAAATCAGTAACTAGATCTACATTAAAATTCATCAATGTTTATTTATTCCGAGCTTTCAAATATGTAAACAATAAAAGTGAACAGACATAAAATGTGAAAACTAAAAATTCAAATACATTTAGTTTGTTGCGTTCCTACGAACATCCCTTCTTGGTAAGATATCCTGATAGAGATAAGATAATTTGGTGGAGTGGTCGTTCACGGTAAGACGCTTGTCGCCAACTAATTTTTGTCGCCAAATCAAGATGGCGGCCGAATTCCGTAACAGCTGATAGGGTTGCCATAACAAAAACGGCACATGTGAAGAAAATCCGCAAATGGTGAAGGTTACCATATTTGGCGACAAATCGCCTTCTTACCGTGAACGACCGGTACAGCTACACTCTACGTTTATGAGTGATGGCAACGACTTGGCGATTTTTTTGGCGCACTTCTAGTAGCGAGTTACGATAAATTAAGGCAACCCATCTTTTGTTTCGGTTGTTATGGTTTTCATGGCAAGCTCGGCAAACGGAAACTTTCAATTTTCATTTTGAATATTCTAGAAAGTTCTTCCAAAATTCATTCAAGTCGTTTGATTTCATTGATTCGTTTGAAATGTTTTCTTTCCTCCCATTGGTTATTTTGATTTTAAAATATCCTTTGATTGCATTGGTCGTTTTAAATTTTTTTTCTTTGATACCATTGGTTCATTTATTTGTATTTCTACAGTTGTGGAATTTTTATTTCATAATAATTTTTTTTCACGGCAGAGTTCTGACATGTATTGTTTTTTGCATTTGTGGAATATTCTTGTTTCGTAATTTTTTTTTTCTCGGAACCGTTCTGATGTATCAGGTTGTATTATTTCTTGCTTTTTTTCTTTTAAAAATCGTTTTATTTTTCAACTTGCCTACTGTATTTAGTGTAATTGATAAGTTTCAGTGTATTCTTTATCCAACATTCGTAGCTTAGTTTCTCTGCTGGTTCACAAACGTGTTTTGATATGTGCTTAAGTTTACTACTTTTTGTGAAAGTTTTTTTTAAATATTCTTTTCAAAACGTTCTGAAAATGTTTAAAAAGTGTGTTGTAAGAAGAAAAAAAGTTTTGACAATAAAAGAGTTAGGAACTAATTATTTCCTTGGCGACTTTAGAAGTTCGCCAAAAAATATCGCCAAGTCGTTGCCATCACTCATAAACGTAGAGTGTAGCTGTACCGAACGACCACTCCACCGATAATTTAAACTATATTTTTTATTTTACAATAAAGATATAAAAAGTTGAAGCTGTTTCCATTTCTTCAATAGATCAATTAAAATATATATAATTATTATTGATAATAATTTATTGTAATCAATTATACTTTTCTCATCTATATCAATCCTCCAAATGGTTTCGACATGATATTTAAATCCATTAAGATCTGTCGATTATCCATTATGATCTGGTCAATTTTGTTAATGACGAGGTATCTCGTCATCAAGTAATTTCTGTGTTTTCAATGGGGACAAGATCAAGATGTTATCAGTTTTCTCAGTTTGCCAAGATAATTCGATGTAGCGTCAAAACACCACAAATACATCTACTCGATGCTTAACGGTTACCAAATAAAATAAATAGATCACTCTGGGACTCATTAGAAAAGACACACACATTTGATAATGGTGCTATAGAAAAAACATTGAAACATACAGCATGCATTACGTACATGAGACATACATCTTCTAACGTAAACTCAAACTATTCTATTAAATCCGTGACGTAGAGATGTCGCTCGCTTCACTTCATCTCTTTATTACACACTTAACAACGAGAGAGAAATAGTGAGGCCTGTCTCTCAACACTCGTCGAGACCATGAAGGTTTACAAAACGAAGTTAGTCGTTCGTATGCAACGTAAAAACCTGAAATTTGGTCATAGAGGCACTATCTCCTAGATTTACATTCTCCTAGATAGACCTAGATTCTCCTCTAGGAGGGGTAGTGATGGACGTCGCTTCAAACGGTGGAAGTGCATATTGGTCTTTGGTTTTTTAATTTATGTTTTGGATTGAAAAGAAGTGGAAAAGCTAATACATTTTTCTGAAAGTTGGTCCCAGAAAAGAGCGGATTGTCGAGGCACCAATCAAAATCAGAGATTGCTTTACCAGTAATGTTGACAATTATTTTTACAGATTCTAAATTCTAAATCTTTATGTTTCAACTCATTTTTCATTTCATCTAAAATATAAACAATTCAAAATATTCACCAATCAAAATCAGAGATTGCTTTACCAGTATTGTTGACAGTTATTTTTACAGAATCTTAAATTCTAAAACTTTATGTATCAACTAATTTTTTATTTCATCTGAAATACAAGCAATTCAAAATATTCACCAATCAAAATCAGAGATTGCTATAATAGTATTGTTGACAATTATTTTTACAGAATCTAAGTTCTAAAACTTTCTGTTTCAACTCATTTTTAATTTCATCTAAAATATAAACAATTCAAAATATTCAACAATCAAAATCAGAGATTGCTTTACCAGTATTGTTGACAATTATTTTTACAGAATCTAAATTCTAAAACTTTATGTTTCAACTCATTTTTCATTTCATCTAAAAAATAAACAATTTCAAAATATTTGATAGATGGGGTAAAATATTTCAAATTTTAAAAACATATAATTTTGAAAATTTGACAGTCATGATAGTTCATTTTTAAGATAAAATGTTACTACAATTACAACTACTTTAAATTTTATTTGGTAGGAAATGAATCTTAATTCAATAAGAAAACGCGAGAGAAAAATCCGCATACATTAAAAAATTAATTTTGCGACTTGATTTCTGGCAAGGACAAGGGATGGTAATGAAAGAATCAAAGTCTTATATTTATAATTCCCTTTAGTATTTTAATTCTGAGTGAATACAGTATGGAGTTGACAGCAAAATGCGTTCATATTCGAGTTCTCCAGTATATTCTGAAGTTGACAAGGAAATGCATTCATATTTCAGCATTTCTAGGTGTTTTGAATGTGTGCTCGTTTTGTAAGTGACTTGTTATTGTTTTGGGGAACAGCTTCAGACTACGTTTATCACGATGGCAAAGGCCTTAGAGCTTTTTTTGGAGCACTTTTAGAATAGTGTTAGGACAGTTTAAGACAAACCCATCTGTATTGTGGTTATTTCGTTTTTTAAAGCAACCTCGGCAAGCGGAAGGCTTAAATTTTCATCTTGAATATTTTATAAAGTTCTTACTAAATCCGTTAAACTGTCGTTTGGTCTCATTGGTTCGTTTGAAATCTTTTCTTTGATTCCATTGGTTATTTTAATTTTAAACCATCCTTTGATTTCATTGGTCCTTTCTATTTTTTTTCCTTTGATTTCATTGGTTCTTTTAATGGTTTTTTCCACAATTGTGGAATTTTCTTTAATTTTAATTTATGTCACGGTACAGTACTGTCGTCTCAGGTTGTACTTTATATATTTTATTTAAGTATGTTTATATATATTATTTACGTATGCAATGTATTTTTTAAACGTTTACAAATGCTTTTCTGAAGCTTGTTACTTTGCGTTTTAAAAAGAAAAATTAGTTTTGAAATAATTATCTTCTTGGCAAAACTATAATTGCGCCAAAAAAGCGGCAAGGCCGTTGCCACCGCTATAAACGCAGACTGAAGCTGTACTTGCTTTTGTCAGTATATACTTTTAGAATTATTGGCGGTTGAGTAAATTTAAGGTTGAAATGCCACACCGTTTGCTCGCGTCTTTCGGTTTATAGAATTCTACATTTTTTATGACTGAAATTTCATTTCTATTTGAGCCGGGTTTTTTTAAGTGGTTTAAGTTCACTTTGAAAAAAAAATTAGTTTATTTTCTTTAACAATTTTAATAATTATTATTGCATAGAAAAATTTAACAGGTTTAAAGTGTTAAAAAAAAACATCTTCTCAATATTTAACGTAACCCAATATTTTAAAATTTCGTTAAAATAGAACCCTTAAATATATTGATGTAGGTAAGGCGGGGTAGTTGTAAACATAATTTGTATGTTCACTTTCAATCCCTATTTTCAAACTCATTATAAAGTAATTAAACATTGTTCACCCTACTAAACTAACTTGTCACTATTCTAATTAGATATTTAATTAGTACGAAGATTCCAGAAACAAAATTTAACACCGTACTCGGCTGTTTACAATTACCCCTGAAAGAAGGGGTAATTGTAAACAACGATTTTTCTCGTGATATTGAATATTTTACAAACGACAGCATGAGCAGTAGTCATGGTAGTAAAAGGAATACCAGTGGCATTTTTACTCTTCTAATACCTTGCTTACAACAACCCTATTTTGATTTTTACATTTATCAAATACCCCCACTTCTTACCCCAGCAAAATATAGTGACACTTGAAATTGCATTGATTATGAGGTAAACTTACAGGAATACATAAAAACACATAATTGAAACATTTACTGAACAAAAAATGTATTTAGTGTAAAAAAATAATAACAATAAAAATTTTAAATAAAACTTAAAATTGGAAAATATAAACTTAGGTACAAAAAACAAACAAACATTACATTTCTTACACATTAACAGTGCCCTCACATCGAAAAATTTCTTTACGGCTTTCTTTGATAGAAGTTGGAGTAGGTAAAATTGCTTTGACATGGTCTTTGGTAACACAAGAATTAGTCTTTTTCAACCACAGAGAATTAAGTCGATGCATTTGAGTCCGGTGACCTCAAACTCCTCTTCTGAAACGACATCCACCCTTCATACTTAAGAAAAATGGGTTTTCTCTCTCCTTCCCCCTCAACACCTACAAGCAGAAACGTAGTCATTTCAATGTCTTCCATGAATGGCTCCAAAATATTTAACTTCCCCTACAAGCTAGTCTTCTATGATTTGCTTGAATGTTTGGACAACTTCAAACACTTCATTGTCAATGTTAGTCAATTCGTTGAAAAGTTCCTCATCCTCGCTGTCCTCGAGTTCTGCTTTCCTTTCCATTCGCTTCTTTCTTGCTTACCTTCTGGCTCTTTCACTATCTTCTCACTAGGCTTCATTTTGTTCTTTTTCTCTTCTGCTTCCTTCAAGCGTGACAGTATTTGATCTGTTGTAAGAACTTCACAATATGTGTGACGGTTTAGTAAATCAGTCTTCCTGCTCTACAAGAACACGAAAAATGCAATAAAACGCAATTCAAATGTTCTAAATACGATTAAATACAAAATTACACGGGAAAACATATTGGTTTTCCATCCAAAATGAACGAAACTTTTGGCAAAGCAATGTTTACAATTACCCCGTCACTTGAAAATATGGGGTAATTGCAAACATTTAATGTAGGTTCGTTAAAGTTCACAGAAGGAAAAGTCAATGATTTGCTGTTTGAGATAGAAACATAACTGACAGTAGTAAAAAATTGGAACAGCATATTTTTCAATATATTATGGAGGGCAGTAGAAAATGCAACACACAGCAACTTTAAAACCCAAATTTACCAACCACAATTTTTTCAACTAAACAGATTGCTTTCAGCTGTGGTTCTAAGAAATACGAGATCACCATATTATAACCTCAGGGTGCCAGCTTTCATGTTTCACATTTTTTTAGTTTCTCGGAATTTCACGCGGGCGTTTGTATAGCTTGTTTACAATTACCCCTTCTTTACAATTACCTCGCCTGCCCCTATGAAAAAAATGGACTTATACCACTTTCAAAAATAACGGCTCATTTGTTAAGCCACAACTGATGTATTTGTGTGTTCCATTATTTTATTTGTAGTAATAAAATTATTTATTAGTCAGATTTTAACCAAGTACATATATTGTGTCCGATGTCGCTGAAGACGTGAGTTCATTCCTTGGTGTATGTGTATTTAGATCTATTTTCTCTCAAATCATGAGGCCGTCGGGTCTCACTGGATATGTCCAATGCGCTAGTGACCTGCGAGTAGTAGGCCACGTATCTTCGATTCTTATGATATTCGCTTATATCCTGCTTTCATTTATTTCCTTGTAGTCCGTTAAACTATCATTGTGTTTGAATGTTCATTACTTGATATTTTATGTCTTGTGTCTGACGTATCAAAGCCCCTTAGTAATTTAATTCTTAGTTGGTTTTATGGCCCTTGCGCCATAAAACCCCTAAATCAACCAACCCTCAGAAGTTCTGGTTTTAAATACTTTACCGGAAGAACTACGATGCAAAAAAAAAAGCTGAATATTCTAGGCTCAGGGATGTTTCAAACCGACGTGTAAACTTATTTCTGAAGTATAGTACAGGGTAAGGTCATTTTAATTACCGTCTTACTAGAGCAACACAACGGACTATTGACTACAGTCTGGGATCAATCCCATAAGCGAAAGATCCGGGTCAACACGTAATTTCGAACCACGGTCAGATGGCGAGGCCACGCCTGAGCTGGCACCTCACTAACCAAACTAACAAACCAACCCAAAGTCAGGACTTTCGGACACTATAGATTTAAAGTGCACCAGCTGCCTCTACACCATCCGCTTACAAACATTCCAATCAGGAACCTTCCGATCTAAAGGCTAACAACAACTTGGTGTGACGTTTATTAACTACCTACCTAACTGAAGAAATGCCGTAAGAATTATATTTTGCAACTAAATGTCAGTGGGACTAAAGAAAATTTGGTACAGCTACATTCTACGTTTATAGCGGTGGCAACTGCCTTGCTGATTTTTTTGGCACACTTCTAGTAGCGAGTTACGGTAGGTTAAGGCAACTCATCTGTGTTTCCAGTTATTGTGGTTTTCATGGCAACCTCGGCAAACGGAAGCTTACAATTTTTATTTTGATTATTCTAGGAAGTTCTTTCAAAATCCGCTTAAGTCGTTTGATTTTATTGATTAGTTTGAAATTTTTTCTTTGATTACATTGGTTATTTTAATTTTAAAATATCCTTTGATTGTATTGGTCTTTTAAAATTTTTTTCTTTGATTTCATTGGTCCATTTATTTGTATTTTGACAGTTGTGGAATTTTATTTTATTATAATAGTTTTCAGGAAAGGATTGAGAGTTGTTTTTTGACCATTTTTGTTTTCATTATTTATTTTTTCACGCAAGAGTTCTGACGTTATCAGGTTGTATTATTTCTTGCTTTTTTCTTTTAAAAATCATTTTATTTTTGAACATGCCCACTATATCTATTGTAATTGATGTTTCAGGGTTTTTTTACCCAACAAATGCATTTTAGTTTTTCTGCTGGTTCGCAATTGTGTTTTGAAATGTGTTTAAGCTTATAACTATTTATGAATGTTTTTAAAAAATATACTTTTAAAAACGTTCTCAAGTGTGTTTTCAATCGTTCATTTTCCATTGTAAAAAGAAAAATATTTTTTAACTAAACAGTTTTGTAGACTGTAGCTTTACCAAAAATTTTAAATGAAGGCTGAATTCGGAAGATAACTAATGTGAAGAAATATTCAGACTAAAAAATTTTTAAAGTAACAAAAATTGTTTGGATAACTGAAAGTTGAAGTAACTTACTTTACGAGTTGAATTTATTCTTATACAGCATACAGTTATTACGGTCTAAAATCTTCGTTGAAAGCAGCGATTTTCTTACAAAAACTGCTGTCAAACGACCTAGCGTTTACTGAAAAATTGTAATCGATTACCTAATCTTCGTCTGTGAGAGGGACTTTCAGTGCAAACAAAGCACCAGATGACTAGGATTTTACATCGGGATACCCATTATGGAATACATAGAGGAAGCATGTTCTAGTATAAAAGCACTAGCTGCATCTATTAATTTAGTTTTATAGATAAAGCCTCTCATGCGGAAGACATTCATTTTGAAAACAAACTCTTCGTTATTTCATGTGCCAGATAATGGAATTTTCACGTGTATTTTATTTGCTTTAAAAGAAATTAGTCATGAATTTCTTACCTAATGAATTCCTCATCCCTTCGTTAATCATGGTGAAATTCGAAAATATCGAATCCCTTCCTATGAAAGAGCCTTACAAATCAAAATAATGATATGAAAACTATGTTCAAGACTTTCCGACTCAGGTTCTTTATTTCAATATGAGAAACGTAACGTAAAAGTCTGCTAGTTCTCCTTAAACTGAAAACATTATTTGAAGATCACTCCCCAATTATGTTTTTTTATGTCGGTAATATATGCAACTGAATAATTTCAACCCAAATATTAGCTTATTCCTGGAAATTTCAACGCTGCATAAATGTTCTTTAAAGTTTAATTAAACTCTGGATATATTCCCCTATCTTTATAAGAAAACAAACAGGAAGCCACACACACATGGGGAAAATAAACTAATATTGTTTAGCTTAACCATCTGAGTGGAGCGCGAGATTTCGAAGAAGTATAGTGTTGTTTTTACCCCACAGAATATCTTTTTAAAGAATTAATTGATTTTTTTCAACCTATAGAAAGATTATGTCGGTCCTTTATAATGAATTCAAACTTTGGTAACGATCCTATTGATCCTTTCTTTGGAATATAATCATTTGGAACAATTCTGTTAGCACATCATGTAGAATATAATCATCTGGAAAGATTCTATTAGTCCTTTTCTCAGAATAGAATTCATGAAAAAATCATTGCTAATTTACTTCGAATATAAATCTTTGAAAAGATTTTATTTCTTTTTTTCCTTGGTATATAATTCGTTAAAAAAAATGTGCTCCTTTTAAAATAGAATTCCTTGTGAAAATATTAGAATCCTTTTTAAAAATTCTAATGGTACTTTCAAAATATAATCCTTTGGAAAGATTATGAGTCAAGTACGTCAAAATTCTTTAGAAGTTATGTAAGAAGTCTAGAAGTTACAAATCTATTCGTGAAAATCTCTAAGAATGTTAAGAAAGGAATAACACGGGATTCGAAATTTTGGTTGAAGATTCTGTTAGGAAATATAGACTAATTGGCTCTGTATATGTGGTATGTTATAAAATATTCATATTGCTTATACACAGTGTAATAAAATGGATTTGTATATTAAAATCTTAATTAGAAAACTCATTTCATTTCGATTTCTTTACTTATAATGCAATTCAAAAATAAATACTTACGTTTTCCTCATAGGTATCTTCAATTGGTGGAGAATGATCCTGTATATATAACGCGCATGAATTATCTTTTCTAATTGTCTAATCCTATTATAGTCATATTCTAATTTATAACCCCACTTTTAGTATTACCATAAGAGCGTTTTAGCAATGTTAATTTAAACTTGCATGTTGTGGTATGTGAAAAGCCTATATAAATATTTTTTATTTTTTATTTTGAATTTATTTCTAAATTTGAATAGCGATTTTATCTATCATATTTGTTACATCTATCAACTTACATAAAACATTTACTGTCAATATAAAATCAATATCTGCATCAAAAACTTTTAATGCAACCATATACTAAAATGTTCTTTTGTCGATCGACAAATTTTATTACATACTCACTATTTTGGTATTACTGATATGTTTTTTCTAGTATCCGTAGATACTAAACTAACTTTTATAATTGGGTTTTCAATACGCTAGTGTCCGAGTGGTAAAAGAAGTGGAAATGGTAGACTGCGAGTAGTTAGGTTGCGAGTAACTAAGAACACTTACGATACAAGTAACTGCGTAGATTATCGCATGTGCCGAAATTGGATTAGTAGCTTGAAGTTTCCTGGTAACTTCAAGCTAATTAGACCTTTTAACACGACAATGAAAACGCGGTCCATCTTTGCCCAAGTCATACCAGAAGACATGTTCCTCATAGGTTGTGCGATTTGGTAGCACCTTTCAATGGCGAAACAACTTATTTCCAGTTCTAAGACTGTTAAATTACGTCCATATGCTTTTTCAGAAATTTAATTTTTAGAAGTCAATGTAGACTTAATTTAATTTTACGTTTGGGAGCTTTTCCTTTTTTTGGACCTTCTGTGACCAAAATCAAACCAAACCAATTTTAACTGCAACGCGCCACATATCCAACTGCAATTAGTGTGCGGCAGTTGCTTATGCCAGTCGAAACTGTATAATCCATTTTATCAGCGTTTAGTGTAAATGTTGACTACAACATTCAGTACAATTTTCGACTACAACAACGCCAAATGTCCTCCAATCGGCTACCATTGATACTAATATTTTTCGATGAATATTTCACAGGTCTTCAAAAATCCCAATAGCAAATTTGGTTTCATTCGTTTGATCGATTTAGCTAATATATAAAGACAATGTGGACTGAAATTGAAATCGACAGCGAAATGTGACACTCTCAGATAAATAAATAATTTCAGAGCAAAAGAGGCGTTTTTACATTTGTTAAAAATTAGAGTTCTTTAAGAACGCTCATTAACATTCTTCATTCTTATTATGTACTTAAATCGCTTGATAACTTCTATCTAAAGAACTTATTACTATATTTTCTTACACAATTTCATTCGATATATTTCTGACATAAAAAATAGTCTCGAACATAAAAAACCTCAACATATTATCATTATGAATCCACATAAAAACGGAAAACAAAAGATAATTAATGGGGACCGAATCTTTTTAACGCACCAATAGAATTTTTCTTCGCCAAATTAATCACGAACGTAGTTTTAAATTCAACCCGCCCACACCGAGGAAGACTTCGCTCTAAAATAATTCCACTGTTCTAAAAGCAAATTTTAGGGAGAGGAAACCTCTTTTCTTTCTTTTTATCTCATTAAAATCGATTAGTAAAATGAATAGTCAGGTGCAAACGACTTCGCAGCAAATTATAATCAATGACTTAATAGAATTCCCTTTTCCCCCCACATGCAGCTATCCACCTATTTTGCTGATTTTCCATTCGGTTTAAAAGACAGGCGGGCTAGGATTTGGCCCTAGATGGGGGTTCTTTAAAAAGATTACTTTCGCGTCCGCTAATGCCGTCGCTATAAAAGCTGTCGAATATAGAAGGGGAAAAAATTAAAAGGGGAAAAAATGGCGCTTTCTAATTCCAGTGACGTTTATGGCTGGGAGATGCACTGTTTTTGACTTGTGCGTCGTTGATCGTTATTAATAAGCGCTGTGGCGGGATTTCTGGGCGGTACTTTTGTGTTCCGTTAAAAATAACCGAGTAATGTGGTGTGAAAGCCATAAATATTCAATTTGTAATCTTTTGAGAAGTAGCTGGGAGAATGGATGGAGTGGTACTTTGTATCTATTGCTTATAATCTAAAAATACTAAAATGTTTCTTGCTTCAGAGCTTTGGGTTGGTATTTTTATACATTGGGAAAAAGAAATTCCTGTGCTCAAATCTCCAAGTAGAAAGTTTTATGAATTTATTTAAATGACTTACAAATTCTTTATTTTGTTTGTAACGCCATTTTACTTTTCCATTATATGTATTTGTGGCGGAATGGGACGACAAAATTCAAACAGAAAGAAATTGATGATCCATTATACAAATGATGAAATATTTTTGCTTGAACGACACATCTTGATATAAAAATTTAAGGCTTTAGTTTTTCACCAAAGTCTTCCAGACGTTAAACATAGAAAATAATCGTTATTACCGCCAAAAATGTGTTGTAATCATATTTTTAATTCTTTTCATAACTTAAACCATTTTACTTTTCTGTTTTATATATTATGGATGATTAATAAATTGAGGAGCAAAATTCAAAACAAAATGATGAAATACAATACGAAGGAGCTGAAGTATATTTGGGTGAAAGATACCTGTTAAATAAATTCAATTTAAGTCTTAACATTTTACCTATTTAAACATAGAAAATAATCGTTATTTGTGTCAAAAAAAAAGTTATAATCATATTTTTAATTATTTAATAAGTTCTACAACTGTGAAGAGATTCAGCGTACTCGGGTGTAAAGAAATTCTCAAATGTAAGATAATAGTATTTTTCTGTGACATGGAAAATAACATGATATTTTTTCCATAATCTCTACTCACAAAATTTAATTATTTGCTGACTTGGCTTTAGTATTTTAGATGTCCAACGTGCAAAGATACACTATTCTTATGTTCGCCATTTCTCGCCTTTCAATATTTTAAAATCCACTAATTCCTTAACCGATAAAGTACTTATTATAGTTATAAAACGCAAAAATTGGGGGGTGGGGTAGGATATTTCAGTATTTGGAGCAGTCTTTTAAAGTCCACTCGTGTGAAGACACTGAATCATAGATCAAAACTTCAACCACGGAAGGTCTATTCAATTAACATTTTATGTATTTTACGGTTTTAATTTTGAAACTAATACCTCTTTGAACGGTCATATACTTGGGGCTGGTGCACGTTAATTCTGCCAAGGCCTCAAATTTCCTTGTATTCATCTTCTTACTTAAATTAACATTTATCTCATTATTTATAGGAATATTTGTCTCATTATTTATCTGAAATATTTATCTAAGTAATTCTTATTACTTAATTTTGAGATCAAAATCGTCTCTGTATTCTGTGTTAACCTTTATACTACGGGTCGGTACAGCAGTTGTTTTTTGATCGCGATAAGAAAGAATTTAAACAACGACTAGTACATCATATGTACCTTGAAAGGTATAAGAACCATGCCAAGAAATAATTTAGCTAACGGCCGGTACAGTAGTTGTACCTTGAAAGTTATAATAATAACGCCAGTTATATCTATAGCCATATAGATAAAAGGTTAAATAACGACGATAATGTTTGTACTTTATGATCTTAGACATCATAGGGATCTCGAAATAGTATCAAAGTTACCAACTGAAAATAATTGCATTTACAGGAAAATTTGAACAAACGAGTAGATTTTCAACCGTGGTTTGTTTGAAAATTTAAATAAACAGTTTATATGTGGCTAGAAAGAACCTTATCTTCAAGTCTTCTGAAGATTTACATTTAAAAAATATTCACCCTCACATATTGCATTTGGATGACATTGCATGCTCAGATAAGAAAGAAACTTGCGAACGAGTTAATCTTATTTTTGACGAGGCCCCAAATATACGACACACATCTATACCCTTCACGATATATTGGAAAAGACAACATACAGTTGAATGCAAACATAAATTGAGAGAATTCATATTTTTCTCACCAACAGCCAGATCTCAGAAATCCTTCCGTGACTCTCACCGATTCCGCGAACTCTTTGTTATCCCACATTTTTTTCTTCCCACTCCTCCTTCCACAACTCTCAAAACACGAATACATTACAACTGTCTAACGAGACCGAATTCTTTCCTTCCTGGATCCACTCATTCTGAATGACGACTGGCGATAGATTTTATGTCGGATCCTTGGTTCAGGGAAGCGCGAAGAATACGCTCTGACATCAAGACTGATGTGCAAGTCGGAAGCAAACTCGCCTTGGCACTTAGGATCGAGAAAAGTCTGTCACAAACTTCAGCACACTTGCACAGGTTCCAGCTCGCTTCTGGAGAGGGAATTTTTATCCCCACGTGTTTTCGAACATCCTTGTGATTTCGTATGCGCATAAAGAAGCCCTTCCTAGAAAGATTTTTACAGCGCGGGGGTATTTTTCGCTCGCTGTTTCAGTGAGTGAATCGGAGGACTTTGATTTTAGTCCGTGGAATCAATGAAACTTAACCCTCGCTTCTGAAGGGACGCTATATTCGAAAGAAAGCAGCTCTTGGGAAATGTGAGACTTAGTCGTGGTCTTTTGTTTAATACAATAAAGCTCTTATCTCTCAGGGACCGCGGTAGCCCAGTTCGAAGAGCGACGGATTGGCAACAGGAGGGTTGGAGTTCGAAGAGCGACGGATTGACAACAGGAGGGTTGGAGTTCGAAGCAAATAACGCCATGTACGTGGATGCTGGTGCACTTTAAATCTGTAATGGCGACAAATGTCATCACATTGGCGTGGTGTGGAGGTCTTGAAAGGGAGGTACCAGCTCAGGTTTACATCATCATCTGACCCCGTGGTACAAAATTACAAGGCATTGTCCTTGAATCTTTCTTTCCTGGTTCAAATCCGAGTCAGTGTATGAATGTTTTTAAGCGTATGGTGTCGAGGCGTCTGGTGCACTTTAGATCTGTCGTGGCCGAAAGTTCTCACGTAGGGTTGGTGTGGAAGTTTGGAGAGTGGTGTACCAGCTCGTGTTGCCTCGTCATATGACCGTGGTTCAAAATTACGTTGTGTTGTCCTCGAATTTTTCCCTTATAGGATTATTGTCAATAGCCCGTTGGGTTGCACTAGTGCGACGTCAGTTAAAAAATTACCATTGCCTTTAAACTTTCCCTTCGGGATTGAACACGGACCGTCTCCAATAGCCAGTTGTATTGCTCGAATGTGACATTTATTAACTACCTACCGTATGTCTGAGTTGACTGTTGTGAAGTTTGATTCCCGAAATATCGGAATTGTATTATTAATTTCATAAATATCTGGAATGTCCTCGCCTTTGTCCTTTTTTCAATTCATAAAAGCTTAGAAGTAGACTTCACTGTCCTGGTTTTCTTAAAGGTGTCGTTTGACAGCAGTTCAAAATTAAGAAACTTTGTCCTCGGATTTGTGGTTGATTCTGGTTTGTCCTCAAAAGCACGTTGTGTTAGTCCAGTGTGACGTTAATTCAACTACCTATCTTTTTGAAGGACTGATAAATGAGAGAGCCAAATGGCTTATCTTACAGGCGTGACACTTTTGATGAATAAACCGGCACAATGAAGATCAGTGACAGGTATCTCAACCTAAAACCGATGAATAACCTGAATTAAGTATTTTGTGACTATATACAATTCATAAAACTGTTAGGCACTAAATAGAACGCAATTTTATGATTAGGACTTCATGAGTTAAAAATAACACACACAAAATTATTCAACTTACCCCATGCTATGTGATCAAAATATATCTGTCTATCTGAATTTATAAATCTGCCAAACTTCAGCACATTTACAAAGGATCCAGGAAAACTCGTTTCTAGAATAAATATTTTTATCCACACGTGTTTTAGAACATCCTTGTGATTTTGTATGCACATAAAGAAACCACTTTGCATAGGAACGCTACAATTTTTAGACTACGGGGATTTTTGTTCGCTGTTTATGAGAGTGGATCGGACGATTTTGATTTTAGTCTGAGAGACATCAGTAAAACGTACCTAAACTTCGCTTCAGAAACAACTCTATTCATTCCCACATGGTTTTTTTTAAAACAATTTATTTTAATCTATGGTATTATTTCGATTGAATTTAGCTGAAAAATAACCCGTTTATGTATGGTACGCTTAGTTTGGGAACATATCTTGATACTGCATTGAGTAAATTGTAATTGATGCCATCGACAAATGATAAATAAAAAGGAAAGTGCGTTGTGTAAAGGCATGACATGTAATCTATGATTCCACATTCTCAAAAAGCAGATTTAAAAGTAACAACACAATAACATTCATATACCGACATAATATAACATTTCTTCACCTAGATTATTACATCTTATAATAGTAATTAGATGTTCTGTTGCACTGGAATGAAAATAATTACAGAAAAGGCATTCATTTTTATGTCAAAAGTGTACTTGATGTTAAATGAAAGTGTTGTTTATTTCTTTAACTTTTATAAAAACTGATATACGATGCTAAAAAGTATACATAGATGCTTGATTTTGTACTCCAGTAATTTAAACAGATACATTGTTCAGATTAATCATACATGTAGCTTGGAGGTTAGCCCTTTATGTTTAGCTTGAATTTCTTTACTCTGTTTATTTTTAATGGTCCTTGCCTACTGGTATGAACTCTAGCTTGTCCGCATCGACTTTCATCAGTCTCGTTCCATTTACTTTGTTTGTTTGTTTTTCTCCAGAGTATCTCAAAGTAACCATCAATCTTATTAACGCATCGTCCTTCTTGGCTCCTTGTATCTATTAATTTAATTTTCTATCGAAATTCCTTCCTGCCTTTTTTCTTGCTGGATTCTTCTAAAATGTAAAATTACAAAAGACTAAAAAACATTCCCTATTGAATTAATTTGGAAATGTGATGCATGCTGTCTTCAAGGTACTTTCTGTGTTGTAATTACTTATTTTTAATCAATGCAGTGTAACATTTTATGAAAACGCTTGTTTAGTTTCTGAGTCATCCATTTTCAATTTACTAATTTAGTTAGTAGATATTATAAAGCAAATATGATTACGACAGTAGGTTGGTCTGCGCATCGAGCTAAAGCTCTTTCAAAAGACAGGAGATAAAACAAGCAGTGGAAGAACCTAATTTCGGCATAAAATAGACTTTACCGAAAGCTTTTGAAGTGGTTTGAGGAGGCAGGACAATAGCTCGGTCAGAAGGAGCTCCAGGGAATTATAGCATCTATGAAAGTAGCAACAGCAAGATATGTTTAAAGTGTTAAAATAGGGCGATACAGTCGTTTCAGCTTCAAAACCCTTGAATTCCGTGTCCACTGGGGAATACAAAAGAGTGTTTACTACCAAACAACAAAGAAACTAACCAAGGTACCATTCAATCCCATGCGGGTCAGGATAGAGATGAAGAAGTAGATAGATTTGCAAAAGAGACAGTCACAACGGAATATACTATAAAGATAGAATTGGACCAGGAGTAATTGCAGGAGGGAAACTACTTTTTACGTGGAAAATGAATCGAAACAGGGGAAGTAGATACCCCGGTTCAAGTGAATTGCTGAAATCAGTAGAAACAGTAGTCCATCTAACCTGAAGAGGTTTAAAATAATCATTCTCAATCGAATTTGAACATTAGCTTCTTGAAATTAAAACACCTCTGCACTATCCATCACATTCTTCTCTCTTACATCATCATGGCATATGAAAACACCTGTTTGACCCTCCTTGTGGTCGACGAGGTATCTCGGCATTAGCAAAATTGACCAGATCTTCATAAATGAGATCTTCAGAAGAAACTGAAATGATCTCGATCTCGTCATCGTCAAAAAACGACAAGATCTTTATCGTTCGGAATTCATTCGCCATTCTTGATGACTAGATATCTTGGCATTGACGATCTTGATACATAAGATATGTCATTGAAACCATTTAGAGTGTTAAACTCGAGTGGCACAGGAACAAGTGTCGCCTGGCTACTAACAGACTCGAGGGTAAATCATATCTGATGATATTAAATCTTACATTCTTGATGACGAGATATCTTGTCATTAGTGATCTTGATACATAAGATATGTCATTGAAACCATTTAGAGTGTTAAACTCGAGTGGCTCAGGAACAAGCGTCGCCTGGCTACTAACAGACTCGAGGGTAAATCATATCTGATGATATTAAATCTTACATTCTTGATGACGAGAAACTCGAGTGGCACAGGAACAAGCGTCGCCTGGCTACTAACAGACTCGAGGGTAAATCATATCTGATGATATTAAATCTTACATTCTTGATGACGAGATATCTTGTCATTAGTGATCTTGATACATAAGATATGTCATTGAAACCATTTAGAGTGTTAAACTCGAGTGGCACAGGAACAAGCGTCGCCTGACTACTAACAGACTCGAGGGTAAATCATATCTGATGATATTAAATCTTACATTCTTGATGACGAGATATCTTGTCATTAGTGATCGTCATGCATAAGATATGTCATTGAAACCATTTAGAGTGTTAAACTCGAGTGGCTCAGTAACAAGCGTCGTCTGGCTACTAACAGACTCGAGGGTCAATCATATCTTCATGATAAAATTGGTAACGATTCATGCGGATTCGGTAGTTCTAAGAGACTATCTTTAAATGTTCATGCTGTATCATATGTAGTGTATGTGCTCTAATACACGATATAATAAAACATTTTGGTTTGACATGCCACCTCGGTTGCATGTTCTGTTCATTGCACTAATTTAAACTGGTACAGTGTCTATTAAAAACTGGAGAAGTTACTAGGCAATGCAGCGTATTCTGGTGTTTGTATTCACTTTTATTTTCTAGAATAAAAAATTCGAGGAAAGGTTCATCAACAGTTAGGTTTTTTTTGTTGTGCATAAATAAAATATCTTTAAATAATTTAATCAACAGTCATCACATCGTGGGTAATAAAAACGAATCCAGGACTTCCACCAAATGTATCAATAATTATGATCTTCTGATAAACTTCATATAAAACTGGAAGTAAATCTCTTGTAAAGTATATAGAAATAACAGTCTAGGGCTTATTTTAATATATAAGTGCTTTGTTCTCTGTAAATTCTCTAAGATTATAATTGTATGGGAAAAACCCACACAACTTGCGTTATTACTTGGATTTTTAATAAAATCAATAATTAATTATCTAATTATTATGTTTTTATAGAAATGAATAACTACTTAAAATGTGTACGGGTTGAATTTAGATCTATTACATTAAATTTGTATTTAATTATTTTCTTCAAAAATTATATTGATAGTGTTTTATTCTCTACAGTAGATACAAATATCATCAAGCAATAAATTCGAGCTGAACAATTTTCTATGCGTATTATAAGCATGTCTTTATTATAGCATTATATCACTTTTGCATCATTCATTAGTATGCAGTAAAACACACCACTAATTTCTAACGAATGAAATACATATATAGCAAAAATTAATCGCATTTACCCACAAAAGAATACAATAAAGTATCAAACTCCCTACATCTCAAAATGAATTCTTCTATCCTCTTAAAACTTAGCTTAGAAATTAATTAAAAAACATATAATAATCAATGTCATCGAAATACACTTGTTCTCTCCATATATCGATTCAACAAAACTTGCAATTCCAGTTTCAAAACTCGAGAAGCACCAGCAGACCTACTTCAATGGTAGTTCACTTAAGTTGGGGCTAAATAAATGTGAAATATAGTTCTTGAAGCCATTGAACCAACATCCGGAATACTTACGGTTGCAGTTCACTTCATCCTTCAAGACCCAGGGTCAACTTAAGCTTTTGAAGGGGGCCTTGGGGTTCAATTTCCTAGACTGTAAGGATTCTCAACGATTCGCAAAACCAACGTTTGTTACTCTGCTACCATTTCAACTGTCTCCTTTGAATGGGTACAGTTCTCAAACACGGGAAACGCTTATCTGTAGTTGGAATTCTTTGAAAGTAAGTACATGTGTGAAGGACAGGTCTATTGAAGCGGTTGAAACGATCGTTGCATCAATAGTGAATAAATAATAAACTCCGTGAGAGAGTTATTTGTATTCATTAATGGTGTAATAGATTTAATGTATTAAACATTATCTCGATGTTATTGAGCCCTTTTACATGGGCAATCAATTATAATAAAAACGTAATTAATTACAATAAAAATGCTCGAAACGAAATTAAATTTCATCGAGACACATAATGTATCTGTATATAATGAATAATATTTAATTGAGAGTAAAATGCTAATTAATTGTACAGGTTTGACACAAAAATGGTAATAGCTGACCAAATGGTAGTTTAATGACTACTGTCCGCTATCTTAGACCATGATTTAATGCCATCAACTTTGTGACTATACCTTACTCTATGTTCATCGCTCTATTGTAATTTATTGCAACACGTAGGGATATTATAAAAATATTACTGCTAATAGTTACGCTAGGATTTAATATATAATAGAGCAATACTTGAAACAAGTTTTTTGTGGGTTTTTTTTCCTGCAACATCCGTGACTTTTAATCAATTTTAGACTTATTGCATCCTTACTAAGATTTTTTTAATTAATAGATGCAGCTCTTCAGTCATTATGCGTGATGTAAGGGTGAAGCAATGTTACACTACTCTAAAATATCGTGCTGTTCAGAAACTTTTGGTTCATTTCGAAGCCTTTATTATATTATAAATAATGTAAAATTACACGCATTTAAAACCATTTCTTTTTGACGTTGAATAGGGGAAGACGGGGTACAATGAAACAAGGGGTACAATGAAACATTACTTCTAAAATCAGTACAATTTGTCACAGAAAGTTGCAATTTATATATATGTTATACAACTATAAGTTCTAATTACTGATGTGATTTGGATACATTCGCGCTTCTACAACATTAGCAATAGAAGATTATTGGTTTTTCACCATTGAAAGTAAGTTTCTTTACTAAAAGTAATTTTGTTTCTTTTTCCTCGTTGTTATATGTAATAATTATTTTTTCTATACATTGTTATCTTTGTGTTGTTGTCTTCATACCTCCAAAACCAAAATTTAAAAAAATAAATATTAGAAGCTTGAAATTTTTTTTATTTAGTAACCTCAGTACGGGGTACAATGAAACACTTGCAGATGGGGTACAATGAAACATGTTTCATTGTGCCCCGGGTGAATGCATTTACTTGAAGTAATATATCAATGGTAAATATAATATCACTGATATAAAATAACATATTACTGGTTGTCATTCATCTAAATAAAACACTTTTACTAAGGAAATGGCAACACCTAACATTAATAAGAGAAGGCAACACCAAATCAAAACAGTAAACATTTTGAAAGCATGCAAAATTAAACTGTTTTTTTTCCTTCTAAAAAAAGTACAGATTTCAATAGTAAATTAGATTTTTTATATTTAAAAACATTTAAGAATAGTTTATTTATTTCATAGGCGTAAACTGCACTTACTACAGTTCACAATCCTCCTAAAGTTCTTGGTCAAAGGGGCCAAAAACAAATAGGTCAATTAATTTCTGGTGAAAGGGGTGTTCTTGTTACTATGTGTGGATTTATTAATGCTTCTGGAAATTCTATACCCCATTATTTAGTATTCCTAGAGTAAATTTCAAGTTTTGCATGTTGAATGGAGCTGTTTGTGGGACTGTGGGTGATGCAACAAAATCGGGTTGGATGAATGGAGATATTTTTGTTAATGTTCTAACAGATTTTCAGGCACATACACGCTGAATGAAAGAAAATCCAGTTCTACTAATAATGGACTATCATGAATCACATATTACAATTTCCAGTCTAAATTCTACTAATGATAACGGAATTGTTGTTGTTGTAACCCTGACCCCCATACCAGTAACAAATTGCAGCCGCCTTTAGACAAAACTGTGTTCAAGTCACTTAAAAATTTCTTCAATCTAGCTGCAAATGATTGGATGCTGTGTAATCCAGGTCGTACAATCTCTATCTATGAGATATCTTCTTTGCTTGGCACTGCTTATTTTCTTATCACTCCACAAAATATTACAAAAGGTTTTTCAGCAACTGGAATATGGCCTTTCAATAGAGAAATGTTTTGTGAAGAAGATTATTTGTGTTTGTATGTGTCAGATAGGCCTTGTCCTACTGAAAATTATTCCCATGGTCAGATTAACGAAACTGATGAGCTGAGTAATGAAACTGAAGACCAGACAGACAAAACCCAAGAATCAGAAGTGGTGGATCTTGCCATAAGTAAATCAGAATCACCGACTGCAGGTTGATCAGCAAATGTTCATACACCATGCACTAGCTCTAAACCTGTGAGGAAATACATTTATCCTCAAGAGATAAAACCTTACCCCAAGGCTGATCCAAGAAAAGTAAGAGTAGGAAACAGAAAAAAAAAAGAGTTTAGTTCTAACCACACAAGTAAAAAATGCTCTGGTTAAGCAATTAGAAAGTAAAAAGGGGAAAAAAACTAAGTAGGGATTGTTTTCAAAACAAACTCTGCCTCCTACAGACTCTGAAGATGACGATGATCCGGATTATTTTCCAGCTCCAGATGATCATTGAAGTACTAAGAATGAGATATCCACACATAACAGCGTGACACAAGCAGTATCTGTATAAATGATTGTTTTAATCAATGAGAGCGAACTGAAACAAGGAAATATATTCTGTTGGAGAAATCATAAATTTAAATGAAGTTGAATGTGACTAAAATAAACTATATAGGGTGAAAATTGCTTGCATCAATTGGAGTGTTTCATTGTACCCCAGTATGTGTTTCATTGTACCCCGCCATACGGGGTACAATGACACACTTTGAGACATTTACTTTTTGTTATTTTACAAGCATAAAGAGATATTGTTTAGAACCTAATAAAAATTTATTTAAATGGGGAAAATACAAGATTAAAAGTATGCATTAATTATATTTTTGTGCATGCAAAATTGTGGATGGGAAAAAATAATTAGTAAATTTTGTTTCATTGTACCCCGTCTTCCCCTACATTTCGAAACCGGGGTACCACGCTTAATTTTTGAGTGTCATAAAAAAGGTAATCACGGAAAATTTAATAACTTGAATAAACATGTGACACATAAATGAACGATATCGTATTCAATAGAGCATTAAAAAAAATTACTATAAATGCTCATTGATATCGCGTTGACGTCATCAGCTGATGTAATTAGCAGCTCAAATTTGAGTCACGAAAATCTACACTGCTGCTCACATTAATTTAGTCTAGTTCCGGCCTCTTATATGCGAGCACAATGTATGAGGCGTTATTTGTTTTGTCTCTTTGCGCTTTATAAATAATCCTCGAAAAAAAACATATAATTAATACTTGTTCAGGTATTAAACTTCAAAGCGTGGAAATTTCGTAAGATTTTCAAAATGTCCAAATATATGCTTAATAAACACAAGAAAAATTATAGAAACGTCAACAGAAACAAAGATCAAAAGAAGCGGAATCCAATAAGTTCCAAAAATCTGAAGCTGAACGCAGCCGAGCTTGTCGAGAGCGCCTCAAATTTGAGGCGTCGCGGCGCTCACATAATTTAGTCTAGCTCCAGCCTCCTTTGTGCGAGCAGGACTTTATGGGTGTCATTTGTTTCGTCTCTCTTTAAGCTTTACAAATAATAATAGAAATAAAACGCAAATATATTTAATATTTGTTTAGATATCGGTCTTCAAAGTGTGGAAAGTCGCAAGAAATTCAAAATGTCCAAATATATGCACAATAAACAGCAGAACTATAGAATACGTCAACATATCAAAAGAACAAAAGATGGGGATTACAAGAAGATCCCGACATCCTGTGCTGAGTCTCAACGGACTCGAATGGCGTTTTTGAAAATATAGGCCTCGCATCTTCAGGGTGAACAAATGCCTAATACTAGTACATCTACCCCTCAGTTCGACGCAAATATCATATCTGATGACATAAACGTTTCATAATCAAATGATGGGAGTTCAACATATGGAGGTCGGTAATGAGCCACAAACTTCAACATTAACAGCGAGTGCACCAATGAGGAACTTGCACGTTTTTTCTTTAGATTTTTATAATATAGAAAATGAAAAAATATGATGGAAAGTATCTTTCTTTTTTACTTTTATAGCCCGAAAAGGTAAAATAAAAAAGTTTAAAGTTCGCACTGTTTACTTCATTTCAAAATCGCTAGTTTTCCTACGCCGCTTCTTGTGACGTCACTATGCACTATGACGGTTTGTTCATTTTTATAGCGACGTTGAAATAGCAAGAAATAAAATTTTAATTCTTTAAAAATTAAAAAAGCAAGCAATATGAACGTTTTGAGGTCATGTGCTTTTGCCGTACTTTTCGATACTTTAAAACTTGAAATTTTAACGAATTAAGTCCATTTAATGGGTTTTAATTGTTGTTTTTGAACATTTTGGCGATCAATCTATTAATAAAACATAGAAATGAGCATTTTCCACACTGGTGCAAATTCCTCATTTATGACCGATGAACATTTGATGTAAGAAATTAAAACTGTGTAGTATTGATTTCTTCCACTCTCATTCAGCATATTCTCTCACTGACGTTATATATGGCCTCACTGACGCCTTAAACCAAGCGTCAGTGTGTCTGGACAGAGCCAAGTCCGTTTATTTCTAATTTCAATTCGTTTTAAGGTTATCCGAATAACTCGAGAAAACTATTTAATGATGATTGTTTCATGAAATTCAGACTTTAGTTGAAGCATTTTCTGTCAAACTAAATTTAGGCGGCATAAGTATTTCTGCCATGAAACGTACGTGTTCTGCACCGACCTTCTAATGCAATAGACAGAGCATGTGCGCTTACCTTCAAGATATTTCCTCCGGTCGCTCGGTTTGAAGATTTGTCATGTGGTTGTGGTGAAAAGTACGATTCCTACTATGTGACAAATTATTGATTGGTTAAAGCGATTACTCAGAGAGATTAAAAATACTAGTTTGTGGGATTCGATACCCAATCGACCCAAGTGAAATCGCAAGTCTAATTGACTTACCCTTCTGAGATGTTATAACAGCGATTATGATCTGTCTATTTCATTAGAAGTCGATGGCACATTGAACGTGACTTCAATTATCCTGTTTTCCAAATACGATCTTAGCTTTTCGCCAATAAAATTTCCAAAGAATAAACTCTGAAATGATGTACCGCCATAGTTGATTCATCAACTCAATTACATCAAAGACCAAAATAGTGATACACTATAGTTTAATGTAACCCCGTTATGTATCCTGAAAGAGCATTCGAACAGCAGAAGTAAAAACTTCGCTCAACGTCATGTTTGTCTGCTTAGAATAAAAATCCTGTCAAATCGGCTTTTAATTTTATACAAATTAAGGCTATTTTCCGATATTTTACCACATATACCATTAGAATATAGGTAGATGAATTAATGTCGTACTGGAGGAACTTTTAGCGACGGTCCGGGATCAACACCTCGTAATGTTGAACCACGTGTGGTAATAAAAATCACGTCCGGGTCACCAAAATGTGATGTAATAAAATATTACATGGAGTTCAAAGTTTGCACACCAGAAAGTTCCATGTTAAAATCAATTCAATTCCAGTTCTATTTTTAACGTCCATTTATTACAATGACAGAACACTAACACAATGGCAAGAAAACAAAGATAATGGGCAGGTCCATTCCAGCGTGATCTTCCTTCGACGACGTTCCAAATCAATCTGGCGAATACCTCATAGGGTAGGGAAAAAACGCATTACAATTTTCCTTCCATAGGGATTATCAACAAATCTGTGGCTAAGTTGCCACACCGTGGTCAGATGACGGACGAGGACATCTGAGCATATTAAACAATGACTACTAGAATAAATTTGAAAAATTAAGGCATTTCTTCAACGTTATTTTAATTCCCATATATATAAACACGCCATTTTTAATTTCAATAAATTTTCCGTAGGGTTTTGAATGCTCTGTCCTATATATCTCCAATTCCTATTAAGCACGTCCTCATTAGTTGGCGAATTTCAGATGAAGCTGCTTAACCCAATACCATCTCAATCAACAGACTGTAATACGCTGGGAATTAAAGACTTACATAATCCTCACACTTCATGAGGCTCATAATTTTGAAGCAAGCCTCACATTCGGTGAACGAGTCTCTGGGGGGCGAAGGTTTATTACTAGAATAAATTCCAAATATCTTCAGGACAGACCATTATCCGAACCCATTTGAACTCTTTTAGGGCTTTGAGAGTAAAGTTTGGTAGAATTTTAATGGGTTTTTTCTCCGTTACCTTTCTTCTATAATTACATTTGTATGCTTTCAAATTCAGTTTTCGTTTTAATGGATCTTGTAGCTTATTTACTTCAGTGGGAGTTCGAAATGTATAGCTTGACGCCCGCGCTAGAGTGATTATTGAGTTATTGTACGTGTGTGATAAAAGTAATGAAAGCAAATAACGACACTTTTGATGGGATCTTAAATACATACTATTAATGGGGCACTAAAAAGTAGCACAGTTGACTTTTATTTGCTTAGCCATGTGGCGTTAAATTGCATCTTTAATATCTTTGGAAAGCTTTTTGACGTTTGACGCTAATATTTTGATTTCAATAATCTATAAAGTGTGCAAATTTTCGTTCACTTTTTTAAAGAGTAAAACAATTTAGTGATAGTTATTTGTGAATTAGTGTGGAATCTATTTTATTCGTATACAAGTAGAACTACCCAACTTTGCTCGGTGGTTTTAATTGGTTAAATGTTGATTGAAAGTGATCAGAATAATCACTTTTTATGAAAAATGCATAGATAATTTAATAACTTTTCAAACTTTATTTTGATATTTTTATAACTTACTAGTTGCTTTAGACGAAATTCGTATGCTTGCTTTGTACATGTCTACATAATCTATTTTACATGCATCGGTATACATCGTAAGACATTGTAGCGTGATTTTGTAGTGGACACCTTAAGAGGATTATTACAAAAGTCTATTTTCAGTTTTGAAGTGATGAATGCACCTTAGTTCATTTCCTTTTAAAATGACCAACTTACAGCGTAGCACTGCACTTAGTTTTCCTATCAATAATTTTTGACTTGTAGCACTCGCACCAGTGCTGCGATATTTCCGACTTTCACCATCATTATGAGAGGATAGCATATTACATAGTTATGGTATTCATGATTAATTTTTGATGCAATAATATGAACTTTGGATAATAAATTCTACTAATTCAATATTTATGATGAATTTCTTTTCAAGCAAACACATTTTTTGCTTGAAAATTCTATTCCGTAATTGTATTAACAGCTAGTTTTTTTTAAGTAAATGGTCTTAAGTACAGACAAAACAAAGTTTGTTACAATTTTTCAAAAAAACTAAAGGCTTATTTTTCGTTGTTTAAAAACCCAATGCTTTGAACTAATATTCTAACAGGCCACCGTTCTTTTCGTAACCTTACTAATAATGAAAACAAAGGTATCTGCATACGTTAAAAAAGCCCAATTTTGACGAAAATTTGCATTTTTCCTTTTTTTATTCTATTAACAAATTTCCTGTACTTTTGTGCTTCTAAAACAGTTCAAACTTTCAATGTGCGACTAATAGAAAAAAAGTTAGGTCAATTTAAAATTTGAACGAAATCGTTAATTATGCCGGATGTAGCATAACGAAACCAGAACTAATAATAAGAATATTCTATTTTTACCATAATTTCTACTTTTTATCTGTTATAGTAAGTTAAAATATATAATAATTATGTTTCGATAAATTGGTCACTACAATTTTTTAATTAAATTCACTTATTTGTTAGAAGAATTTCGCATAATCTTTACTCTCTTGGATTTTGTTTAGAGTCATTTTTATCAGAATTACATTTTAGGCATAAACATTGAATTCCAGAAATGATAACTAAAAAAGTCATTGATTTATATTTATAAAATTTTTTATGCACATTCGAAATAGTGTTTGCTAGTGCATGCAATATAATCAAATTGATGTCTTTATTTTTTTTTATTATTTATTAGCTTGAATTTGAATATCATTATTGCTAAAAGGTAAAAAAAATCCTTTAACAGTTTTTCAATGAGTCATAAAACCTTTATTTTTTTTAAAAATATCTTTCTACTTTTATTAGAAGCACTTGATAACATCATGAAGTTTACTCTGATCATGTTATTTTGCTGCTAATTTAAATTTTATGCCCTGTATCATTTTACAAAATTTCGAAATAAAACTTCACATTTATACACAAAATTTCACTTTTTGTTAAATATATTTTTTAAATTTTAATTATTGATAGTGCAAAATTAATTTTGAACACAAATAATTATAAAAATAATATTGAATTGCTTCTGCACAGCATTTTTTTAAGTGCTCCTAACGTATGCAGATACCTTGGAAAAACAATAATTTTAAGAATAAGTTCCATTTCCACCCTACGTGACACAGGCATGTCGCAAATTGGTGGAGTGGTCGTTTACGGTAATACGTTTGTCGCCAACTAATTTTTGTCGCCAAATCAAGATGGCGGCCTAATTCGGTAACAGCAGATAGGGTTGCCATAACAAAAACGGCAGGTGTGAAGAAAATCCGCAAAAGGTGAAGGTTACCATATTTGGCGACAAATCGCCTTCTTACCGTAAACGACAGTTCCACCCGCAAATTCATATAAAATTGCGACTATCTCGGGTATCGATCTCGTGTAAAACTTTCCGTAGATTTCAGATCCGTTGAAATTTTTACGTTATCTTTAACGATCGCGAAGATCGAAAACCTCAATTTGTGTTCGTAATGCATATATTCATCAAATGCGGCCAAATTCGTATTGCGAAAAATATACAGTTGAAAAATTATTTATTTAACGAAAATCACATTTACGGTATTGATCTGGTGTAAAATTTTCCGCAGATTACAAATCAGTTCATCAATCAAAATTTAACTATCTTTAATCATCGCGAAGAGAGAAAACCTCAGAGTCCTTTTTGTGTTCGTAATGATAAATCTTCGTCAAATGCGATAAAATTCGTATTGCGAAAATATGACAGTTAGATATGAAAAATTATTTATTTAAAGAAAATCACATTTAAGCTATCGATTTGGTGTAAAATTTTCCACATATGTCAAATAAGTTGAAAATTTAAGTATATCTTTAACGATCGCAAAGATAGAATCTTGGACTACAGAATAAAAAGAAATAAGCACCTGTCAAAAAATTTTATTTGTTTTGTTTCGCTGGAAACGGTTGTGCTCAGGAAATGAAAGGAAAAAATAAATTTAGAATCTGTGATCTCATCACACTGTTGCTATTCCCAAAGATAACAAACAATAAATAAATGTCAATAAATGAATTACAAATGTTTTAGATTAAATTTTAAAATTTGGGCTCCGCACAAAATTCGCATAAAATTAGGACTGCCTGTGTGCCAAATTTCAGTAGTGCAAGTGGTATAGATCGTCTGAAAACTCACAGAAAGGCACAAAGTCACACACAAAACACTTCCTTTTATGATAGTATAGATAGCAAAGTTGCATAAAAATGCCTTTAATTCGTAAAATAAAGAACTTCTAAATTCCCTCAAAGACAAACACTTTCAACTTTTCAAAACTAAGTCATAACCAAAATATTTCACAACTTTGATATCATTCCCAGATCAGGCACAGTCTTATTTATATTTTTACTCAGGTCACATAAATTCTTAATTTAAAATTTTGAAAATGAAACATTAATTCTTATGTTACCAGATACTGAGTAGCAAAATCACGCTTTTATCTGTGACTTATTATCAGTGGGGTTTCCGCTTGCTCTTGTCGCGACGAATACACTAGCTTCCTTACAAAATGTAAGTTATGCAAAATTAAAAATGTTTTTAATATTTTCATAATTAGTCTATATTTATAAATTATTGACAGTATGAAAAGAAGTAAAAATAAGGTGAAACATAGGTTTTAGAATTTTAATTAATCAAAAATAATTTTTTGGAAAAATTGTTTTACATCCAGCGTTGCTGGGAAAACAATCTAAGTTTCGTACCGCAATCGTAATAATATTCAGTGATATCCATTATAGGTTTTCAAATTTTAATTTAACTCATTCTATATGCCAAAGACAAATCGAATTAAGGTTAATTTATGTTGTATGGTATTCGCAGGATTCAAAAGAATAGGTATGCCAAATTTGGTGTGGATTGGTCTAAAGGTGTAGATTAGTACACAGCACAGACGCCAAATCTGATTTATATATAAATTGTTAGATCAGCATATAGCATCTACCCATGTTTCTCAATTGCTTCTGTCTATTGATAGCATAATGAGACTCACATCTAATACCTTATTTAAATTTATTTATTGTGAATATAACCGTGTCTATATAAGTTTACTCTTACTTTCTAATAAAATATTAATCCAATATAAAAAATAACATATAATACTTCTTATTTTGCTGTTAGTTCAGATCACTAATACCCGTACATCAAAAAGAAATGAGCCGACTACAACTCGAAGGCTGCTAGCGCAGAGGGCAAAACCACTGAGTCGCGGTGACCCCGAACACATTTATGTCGCTTACATAATTCTATACAGTCTCTTACAAAATAATGTTTCTGAAAACATCGTTCTGAAACAGCAAGATAATCTAGAAAAATATTGTCATCTATGAATTTTTAAGTGAACAATTTTAAGAAAGAACCAGACATATGCCACTGAAACTACCATATTAGCAAAAGAAATAATTATCCGGCTTAGCTTCTTTTCTTGTACAAACTAAACTTCTTGCAGTATTGAACATAAACAGCATTTATCGGAATCTATCGAACTTTGCAACTTCACATTGGGCCTCTAGTACAGAGATCTTAACAGACATCTGCTGTGCGTTTTAACGGCAAAATGATACGACCATGTCTGTTTTTTTGTGTTTTTTTTGTGATACCAACTTGGAAACGAAAACTATTCGATTTTTCTTGAGCCAAGACGTCGGGGTGTTATCCAATATTTTTTTCAAAATATTCATTTGAAACTGTCTTGACAATCAACATAGTTTAATGAATTATATTATTAGTACAGCTTTATAGAGCATACGTGTGTGTTAAATAGAAGCAAAGTCTTATTGAAACTTACCCGATTTTGAAAGCAAGAATTTAGGAAAAAAACTGAAAATAAAATGTATCCCTAAAAACAACTTCTCAATGAGCCAGAGACTCGCAGGTTTATTTAATGAAGTATTTCACTTTATGTGTGTGTGTGTGTGTGTGTGTGTGTGATTTTTTGTCTATAAATAAAACATAATAAATTCTATAAATATCCTAAATGATTTTCAAGCTAGCAATTATTGCGTGTACTGACATCAAGATACATCACACACACAGTCAATATTGTCAATACAATCCGAACCATTTATTTTTTCACTTTAATCATTCATAACACTAAAAGTTCTTTTATTATTTATTACTGAAGTTTAAAAATTTAGGAAAAAAATTGTAGAATAATATTAGTATAAAAAAGCAATTCTGAGTTTTGTAATATTTCAAAAGGCATTAAGAATAAAATGTAATATAGCAAAAAACAAAGATAAAAATAAAGGCATATCCTCAAAACATAAAAACAGCAGTTTATTTTCTCACTTGGATGCAGAATAGTGCTATCAAGAAAACCAACCATGATTTTGCAGCAAGTTAGCATTTGTATTTATTGTATACGATGCTATTACAAAATAACATGATTGTAATGAAGATGAGAGATAATGTCTTAAAATTCGAAATAATTAAGCTAATCAATGTGGTGTGTCATGTTACTTATTTATGTAAGCATGTTATAATTATAATAATTTATGAAATGGCATAATTTCATAGTCTACATAATATGTATTTTATTAATTGCTTATCAAATGGAGGACTCGAAGTAATTTTCTATATAAAATGAAAAAGCATTTAGGAAATCAAGGCATAGAAGAATCCTCAGTAATCTAAACAATAAGATTAATGTACTTACAAACAAGATTCTATACAGAAATAGAAATACAATTCAAATTATTCTCTACGGAAACATGTTCCTAAAACTAAGAAAGTCATCAAAAATACTTTTTTTCTACTCTTAAATACTACATTGGGAGCATTAAATACTATGTTGAAACCATCTTCGTTTCAAACTATTTCAACTTTTTCCACTCTGAAACACAGCCTTCAAGATAATACAATTCATTCAAATTAATTAGTGTGAATAAATGAAATATTAAAACACACGCTTAACTTGACGCATATAACGTAATTAGTCCTCACCATTTCAGTTAATAGCTTCAAGAACTTGAATCAATTAACTTTATTGAGTTACAAATTGTCATTGGGAAAATGTCCAATGAATATTCATGAGCACCTTTCTCCAGGTTTTTTATCTGTCTCATTGCTATTGTAAATACTACTATTAATTCATTTTTATTTAGAACAACCTAATATTTCTATTCTTATTGTGCAGAATAGCATGATGGGTTTTCATTAATATTCAATACCATGCAGAGCAAAATGTTTCTGTGCTCGCTAGGATAGTTTTACGCACATATGTAATTATGTATCCCTTAATCGAATTTATGCTTCTCTTATTAAGTACTTCAAGTGAACCAACAGTAAAAGCAATTTTTTTTGTGTATTTAATGAACGCACTAGAATCAAGAATGTGATGTTCCAGCTATTTTCATAATCGAATAATGACGTTTCTAAGCAGTGTAGCTTATTTGTACGAAATTCAAGACTCTAGTATTTCAATAGATTCTCTAAGAGCACCATTTTTTTTATGAAAGTCATTTGTTTGCAACAGTTACTAGAGACTAACTCGGCTCCCTGTTGACTTTCTGAATCTTCTAAATAATCTTTGATCGGTTTCAAAATGAACTGAGGCGCTTTTTTATGTGCAGTGTGTTGCTGATGTCCGTGTACTGTGAACACTTGTCCTCAGCAAGAGACTGCTAATGTTACAATTTCGAATTGTTATTTACACGTGCGTTTTATGCCTAATTTACTTGTAACTTCTTGTTTGCTGAATTTGATTTTGTGTTCACTTTTGGGAAAGTATACTTTCTATTAACGTTACGTAAAAATCTCACTGAGCATAGCAGGTACAAGGTAACATTTTGTAAATTATTTTCAATACTACGCAATAAAATGAAATCTAAAAATGCAGTAATTTTGTGAGTTTTAGTATGTAGTATATAGTAATTTCAAATGTTCTATGAATTTAAAGAAATGAAAAATTAATGCGCCATTCATTAGGAAGAAACAGACTGCATAGATGAGGTATCTCATCAATAACAAAATTCTCCAGATCGTGATAGACTAGATATCTTGTCATTGGAAGAAAACTGACCACATCTTGATCTAATCTAGCCGCGGTAGCACGATTGGGACAGTAACGGATTAACAATCGGACGGTTGTGAGTTCGAAATTTAGACCAAAGGGGCTAGTGCATGTTAAATCTGTCAAATGTCCTCACGTTGGCGTGGTAATGAAGTTTGGAGAGTAGGGTGGAAGCTCAGATGTTGATCTTGTCATCTAAACATGGTTCAAAATTACAAGGTGTTATCATTGGATCGTCCTTTTAAGGATTCATCACGTATTGTCGCCCACAGCCCTTTGTGTTGTTCTAGAGCGACGTTAATTTTTAACTATTACCATGATATAGTCATCATAAACAAATCTGTAATATTGTTACGAGATATCGTGTCATTAGCAAATGATGCGACTAACAAAGGGTAAAGAAAAAACGTTCTGAAGTATTCAGCTATAGACAAAACAATGCTGCCGTTAGCACTGGAAATTGACGAACCAACGACTGTTTGAAATTAAAAATACGTGTTTTATCTCGAATTTCACTGTTCTTGATTGTTAAGTATTGACTATATCCCTTCACATAAAGTATCTTAACAGTTACTATTGAGAAGACTGCTCAAAGCATGTGGATGAAAGATGTGTTAGATAACTCTTAACGTGGGATGATTGATGTTTGCTCTAATTGTAGAAATCAACAATTCCTGAAGCGGTATTCAAAGCCAAAGTGGGTTTTATTTTATTTTACAGTTTTATTTTCATATGGTCTATGCAAGTAGAAATTTAACGGTAGCAGAAACATGAATTTATCGGAACATGTCTTGATTGGTTGGTGTTTTGTGTTTTATAATGCAGCTATATTTAGCCAAGCTGTAAACCTCAAGATAGACAACCTAAAGCAATGGGCTTGAACACAATCTGTGAACTTCACTTTCCAGGAGGAGGGAAATACAAACAAGCAGAAATCGAATCTGCTTCGATTGCAACACATAGGTTGCTAGTTCAGACTGCTGATCCACTGAGTTAAGTTTAAGGGAGTGGTATGCACCGACTGGTCTCCAGTATTTAGACGCTGGGATACCGCTAATTCAATGAACGCTGCTATTACGACGATTCTACGGCGATCGAGCTAACATCGAATGGTTTAACTTCTGAGTTTCTCGAGGAGAAAGTTCGTTACGAATAACTCTATCTCAGCACCTTCAAAATCTTTGTGGTCCCCAAAAAAATTCAAAATTTTTTCCCTTTGTTGGCTCTATCCCAAATAATATTCAGCTTCATACTCGATGTATATTATAGGGAGCTATAGAATTCAGCTTCATACTGACCAATGAAGTATGTCCATTCATTCCAATATTTTAATTCAATCACTGTGGCTGCTTGACCACGCCCAATTCCTTATGTTCACAATAACATTAAGCACTTCCAATTCGTTTATTGTCTTTATTACATGTTTTTTAATCACCAACTTGTCCCGCTATGGAGACAGAGGATGCACTTTGTTATAGTATTTTATACGTTTATTATTCTGTGAATTTATTTAATGAGAACTTGAAAAAATTTCAATAGAAATAACACTTTGCCAGAACTTAATTACTTTATACTTTTCCTGGGAAATAAATAAATATTTTAATCAAAAATTATATTGAGAACCAAAAACTTTAAAAATTCTAGGTTCAAGTAAAGTTGTCTAAATTAACTGTATAAAACGCTGAACATGTACTTATACACATTTGGTACAAGAACATCAAACGTTACATAGTACTTAGAGTAAATAAATATTCTTGAATTACTTTGAAAAGGGTAATATAATTTAAATGTATAAAAATCGATAAAACAGTTCAAAGTAAAGTAACTAAAAGTTCTGTTTTTATATGTAGGCACAATTTTAATAGGTAAAACTATTTCGAGATGTATTGCCTTTCAAAGTAAAATAGAATTCCGTTTATGAAATATTTAAGACGTAATTGACCGTACTTCGTTGCCAGAGATTAATATCTTGTCTTTTGTTTGAATTCATTAAAATGGAATGTAATTTGTTTCACATCAATTTTATAGAAATGGAGTAGTTCCGCTATCAAATAAAGTCAGTGTATCAAGTACATTTGATATAGACTACATTTAATTGTTATTGCTTGAATTATGTTAATACAAGTAGCATAGAAAGCAAGATATTTGAAAGATTGAAATCTTTCCTGCATTTTCTTTTTGAAATTATTTCAAAAATCCTTGGATTAAAATAAATTATAAAACATGTATATTTCAATTAGATGATTTCACTTTGAATACAGTATTTACCTTTAGTTTGAATGAAAGCTTTAAAATATTCATTAGTGATCACGCAAATCTTAATTTATAAATATCGAAACAAACACGTTACTGGTTCTTCATTTCCTTTAAAACTCTTCATATGTCACTTTCGTATTAAATTTTTCCGACCTAATTCCACAAATGTAATTCCATGTATATTTTGTTTCGTAGTAAAACAATTATACGACGAAATGGAATTCTTATTCAATCTTTATACTTCTCAGAAACTTAACTACTGGAAAGAATTTTGGCAATTGCTATTAGAAACAATTCCGACGTTTTGACTTTGTAATTGGTTAAGATGCTAAAGTAAAATTGATTACAATAAATTGAAGAGGAAAGTAGTAATCCAATAAAATCTGTCTATGACATGGTAACTTCAGGAGCAGAAAATAAAAATTTTGAAATACGAAAGAAAGAAAAATATAAGGATGATCTATTTGAAGGAATCCATCTTAAGAGAAAAAAGTTTTTCAGTGTGTGTGAATGTTTTTGAATTACCTCTCTTATAAAATGCATTGTAAATTTAAAAAACAGCTAGATAAAATCTTTAAAACATTCAGACCAAGATATTTTATAGCAATGTAAGGTTAAAGATTTGCAGTTTTCAAACAAGCAATGCTTTAAGACTTTTTAAACTTCGTTTTATCATTAACGAAATACTGAAACTTAATTTAAATGGACATGACTTTATATAGTGATACACACACGTCTTATCAGATACTTTTTCATACGTCTTTTTAAATTTACCATTACAAGCTCTTAACCCTTTGTAATAAATCGGATTATAATTTTTCAGAATTTATATTATATGCAGAACATACATTATGTTATACTCATAAAATATGTCATTTTTTTTTCTTCGTGTTATTTATTTTGCAGTTTAGTATTTCATACACCAACACAAGATCTGAAAAAGTAAATAATGCAGATATAAATCCATCAACAAATGGTTCTATGCCTGCTTTGTTAGGGTCGCATTAAACATGTTTCATATTGGTGTCCCATAAAACATGATAGCATAACATATTGAGTTATATTTAATCTTCAATCTAAGGTTTGAATAAAATAATCTTAGATAGTTATGTTCGCTTCTACACTCACAAACTAATATGAAGATGCTTTGTATTTTGCTACACAATCAATCACTGCGTACCTTAATGGTATTTATTATAAAGCTATTTTAAAAGACTGACGAAAACAGCAAACTTCTCTACAATGGAGAGTTAAACTCAATCCATTTATCACTCGCCCAATATAATTACTTTAAAAGTGCTCTGCTAGTGTGAATCTCAAAAATACATACACATTTTTATTCCTAACTAGCTATGTTTTTCTGTCTATGCTCTGGATTTTGAAAGGCTGCGAATATCATGAATGAAAGAATGGATAATCATTCATCGCGCTCACGAAGGCATTAAGGAAGGAGTTATTTTTATTTAAAAGTGCGAAAGCCATTTCCAGCATCACACTCATGAAATGCGTATCACAAAACTTTTTAAAACAAATGAAATGCAAAACTCAACTGAATTCACACTCCATTAAGTCCTTAATAGAAAATTCTATGTGGAGATTGAGGTGAAAGGCTTTTTTTTTTTAATCAAATGGGGGGGGGGATTTAGTGCGTAACAAAAAAGATTCCATTTTGATAAAAAAAAATTGTTTTTTATTTCTTGCTTTTAGATGCTTCATTAATTCTGGGTTTTTAAGCAATCGAATAAAATCGGTGTGGAGCTAAAAACCACTTTCGCTAATATTCCCAAGAAAAAACGATTAGAGAATCGAATGCTTTTTATTCTGCAGATCAAACATTGAAGTTTATATGGCTTGGAACCCGGCTAATTTTACCACTCTTTATCTAGACACATTTGGGTAGTGAAAAGTAAGGCGAAAAGAAAGAAATGGCCTGCGAGCGCAAACAAGAAATATAACATTGCCTTAATTTTTCGCAATCCCTTTTGAAAGACAAATCCTCCTTTTTATATTATAGGCTTGTAAAAATGCCTTGAAAAAGACCGTACATTCTTGTTTTTGAAAAAAAACTTTTTTAACAAAAAGTTGTCTAAGCAGCTCATTCATTTTCTCCCATGAAAGTCTCAGTTTTAAATTTTATAGTTTTTTCTTTCATTGTAACAACTTTATTTCATGTTTTTTTCGTAAAAACAACATGGGGGGAGGGGTTTTGGCCCATTTTTAGACACTGACTTTATTTTCAATTCACTGCCAAATTTTTAAAGCTTACTTTCATCAATTATATTCTTTACAATCTGAAATCTGGCGAATCGTAATGCAAACTAATTTAAATTAGACATGATGTAAACTTTATAAACCTATTTGAGTAGACAATGCTTTTTTACGGAAATAAAACTATTTGCGTTTAACACAGAATTGGTGAAGATCATAGATACACTTACGTGTACTAAAATATATCATTGTCCTAAATAATTTTACTAGTGTATTCAATATATTTTACGCTTCAGTCGTTCTATTTTTTTAAATACATGGATGGAAATATTTAAACATTTTAATGTCAAGAGTTTTTAGATAAATATAAGTTAGTAATTCAAATATTTATCTTATTTCTCCATTATTTTCATTGTTAAATGTACATTTTGAAATATCATATTTGATATTGTATACATTACACTGTGCGTGAACTATTTTTTTCCTCTTTGTTAATCACTGTCTTAAGTTTTCCGCTGAAAGACATAACTCTCGTGTCATGAATCAGGTTACATTTTGTAATTGTCAGTAAATATACCCCAATAATCTTCTAAATTTGTATTTTGTAGCTTTAAATAAATTGTTCGTTTCATCACAAAATCACATAAACAGTCACAAAAACACTACCAAATAAATGTTTAAAAACACGATTCAATATGTCTGGGCGTACCCTTAACTCAAAACGATCAGCTCCATCTAAATTTCACCTTTACCATAGTGAAACTAAACTTGCATATCCCTTTTATTAAAAGTCAAAGCATATTTCAGACAATACCCTCCAAAGAATACATAACTTTAGTATGGGTAGAGCTCGACATCTGTTTCACTTATTTAAAGTTGAGATTTTGAAACAATGCATTGTGCATGGTTTAACATAGGCACAGAATCACAATGGAACAATTGTGTAAGCAAATACGTATGTCAAATATGATTTTTAAATCTCAACATTGCAATTCTAAAGTAATGTGAAATTCAAAATGGATTTGTGACTTGATAAAATTGCTTAGTCTCTAAACTCTAATTTGTATTGGTACATATTTAAATAAAAAATGCTGTTGTTAAGAAATTTTAATTTTTTTAAACGAAGTTTCAAAAATTGCAGTTTTATCTCTGGTTAATGTTTTTATTTATTTGCAGGTTTTTTTTTTCTCCGCTGTGGTAGACTTTAAGACTGACTTTAAAATTTAAAAACAAACCCTCACCTCGTTACACAATTCCCCACTACCTTGTCTTTTGCTACGACAGATTTTTACTTATCAATTCACAATTTAAATATTAAAATACTGGAATTACTTTGTGTGCAGTGTACAATGCATACATACAATAAATATAAATAAGCTTTTGTATTGAAATTAACATTATAATAATGTTTATTAACTACCGAATACGATATTGTATTTCAATGTCCCTGTTAGCCTTAATTTCTCGAATCGCACGAGTTTCATTTTCAGATTCAGAAGACTAATTTCCTAATTAGCTTTTAGTAAAAAGTGGAATTATGAGTAGTAAAGCAATTTCCTTAGTTCGAAGATATCACGAACCCCATAAGATTTACCATTCCTAGTTCTATGCTGTTATATGACTGAAAATTGAAAAAAAAAAGGTAATTATTTAGAAAGCTTTTATGATAGGAATCTAGATCCAGTTGCACTTACGGACATGTATCATCTTCGACTACTTTTATTGTTTATGGTTTAACAAAGAAAAGTTAATTCTTTTGGATTTGGAAAGTATTTAATCAGGCTATCTTTTTTCTTTGTAACTAGATCGTGTAAGTTATTCACTTATAACAATTATATACCTGTTATTAATAGGTATTTGATAGATTGGAAGGATTAGAATTTTAATTTTATACATGTAATATACATTGATTTTTCTTGTTTACTAAATCATCTCCCAGAGTAATAAAATATGATAACCAAAATTAACTTGTTTACGGAGTTAGAATTTATAAATTTTGTACAAACTTCAAGTAATTATTAAAAGTGATAGCCTAATTGCTTGTTCTAGGTTATAATAAATTGATCTTTTAGTTATATCAAAAACTATTTAAACACTAAAATGTGCCACCAAAGTTCATTGAGTCTAAACATGAAATTTGTGGCTTATTTGATAAGTTTAAATGCTCACTGAATGCATTTTTGGGAAATAGTTAGCTGAAATTTTCAAGTAGCGTTGTTGTAGTCTCTCCATTTCAAAATTTTGGAATGAAAAACTTTATTAATAAGCTTTTAAAAGGCTTTCGTGTGATGATCTGAAATGGTATTGTTAATTAACGTAGCACTGGAGCAAAACAAAGGGCTATTGGTGTTCGGGATCAATCCCAAAGGGAAATATAATTGTAATGCTTGTAATTTTGAGCCACGGTGTGTGTGTAGAATGACGAGCCAAAACCTGAACTAGCACCCCCACTCTCCAAACTTCAACACCACGCCAATGTGAGGACATTTGAGGCCACGATGGATTCAACTTTCACCTGTATCCTTTGTAAACGACGGTATTTTGTTGGATTCGAACTCGGTCGCAATCCGTTGCGCTTCCCACCGAGTTACCACGACCCGCTGATGATCTAGAGAAGTGGTTCCCAATCTTTTAGTAACTGCGTACCACTTGAAATGTTTAGAAATTTTGGCGTACCACCAGTCCTATATTTTTTTAGAAACATATATCTAATTTCAGGAAAGTGCCAATGGCTTGTTTTATTGAGATTAAAATACTAAAAAAGCGTCATATTTTAGGATTAATGCACTTATATTTCGTATTAATGATGTTTTAATAAATAAATAAATAAAACTATTATTGAAAATTACAGTTTTATTTTTACTCACAGGTCTAAAAACAAATAATTTTAAATAATTAGTAGAAACTAAGCGAAACTTGTTGCTTTTTTGTGTTTTATTAAAATATCAATATCAGGAGCAATGGAGCTTAACTTCACTCTTAAGTCCTCTTCAACACTTACTCTGTTTCTAGAATTATTTTTTACATACCACTCTCTTACAGGTAACTAGAAACAAATGGCATAAGAAATAGCATAACGTGGTTGTACATACTAAAAAATCGAACAAACTTCGTAAAATATTTGGGTAACTCGTATCATCCTTGCGTACCACCTGAAACGTTGTCACGTACCACCAGTGGTACGCGTACCACCGGTTGAGAATCCCTGATCTAGAGTAACTAACGATAAAACTATTTTAAACTAAACCTTTGTACTACACTAACCTAACTAAAATTAGAGCATCAGAAAGCTAGCTCTCTTGACACGCTAAAACCCAAGCCACATTCTAGGACAACTATTTTTTATACAGATTCAATGTTTAATTAAAAATTAAGAAAATTCCTAAACAAGTTTTTTAAGAGCCCATTTTCTGATAGTTTTTTGCATAGCTTTAATGCTTGAGCAAAGCACAAAAAAATAACTTCCACTTTATATCTAAGTAAGCAAATTCTTTACGAGACGAAAGTTCAGATAATTCCATTCAAGTTTAGAACACAAGTTTCACAAAAAAACCGTTATTCTTAATTTAAAAACATTTCACGAATACATCAAATTTTTAAAATTTAATTTGAAGTATTTCATGATTACTTTCTAAACTATCTTTACGATTCCTGCAAAACCATTTCACAGCCTATCATGACATCTTTATTATTTTTACGGCGACGGTGATTTACTTTAACTTCTGTTCAAGTCATTTTGTCCGTTTTATGAGACATCTTTTTTTATGGGTCTATTTTTTCTATTTAAATCTGTCTGATGTAAAAACTGATTGCGATAAAAATGTGACCGATCTAACATCGATTTGTCATTAGATCTTTTACTTACTGAAGTGTGCTGCTGGAAGTTAGCAACAGATTCTTAAATTAATGAAGCTAAAGTAACTGATGTGGGATAATCTTTTATTAATTTAAAATGTCTAGAAGATATGGATAAGTTGTTCTAAATGTGAAATAAGGTGTGATGTTTTTAGATTATGCTATGTGTTTCTTCATACAAACTCCCCTTACCGGTTTAAATAAGTAAATATTAAATGTATAATTAATCATTAGTAAAGTTAATGAAATTCATTAACTTTTGAAAGGTATTTTTGTAACGAAAAATGTAATCGAAAACTAACGCAATTCTATCTCTTCATACTATTTGACTCTCTTGAGAAAAAGCTATTCTTAATTTATTCATTTCCGGGCAGTCATAAAAACTAGATTTGAAATAATATATCATCAGTTATACGAAAAAATCGTTTTTTTAAATAACGTCATCTTGGTAATATAATTAAGGAAACGTTACTCCAAGCACTAACAAAAAAGAACTTGCTTGTTATAAGTTAATTTACTATCCTTAATTAAAAAGAAATTAGAAAGTAAGAATCCTCAAGTATAGAGTAATGAAAAAGTTTCACTTTAGGAACATAATCGCAGCAACACATACCACATACCGTAAGTTATAAGCTCTCAATGGAATTAATCATAAAAACGCGTACTTTGTTCTTCGTTACAAAAAGAAGAGATGGTAATCATAATAAGAAGCTACTTTTCTTTCATTAAGTAACAAATTAATTGTTTAAATAATAATGAAAGTTTCCTCTTCAAGTTTGGAGAAACTATTCTTTGATGTTACCTGATCACAGTACTTGTTACATTACTTGTCCCAAGCGTAATTAACATTTGAGTTTGTTTTATTATTCTCCTACAGAAGGGGAATTTCAACAATATGACAGCTGAAATATGAAAGGAATATTTGCTTTTTCATATGTACACTGTTTTCATTTAATTAACTGTACTACCCTGCTGGATTAATGGACAGTCTCCAAGTTTAAACATTTTAGGTTGACGATGTTACAAGTTGTGTATGAAATCGATAAGTCATCTTACTCGTATACAAAAAACAAAAAATCTGTTTGTCGGCACAAATTAAAACTCTAATGCTGAACTCCGGTCTCATGAAATTTTCATGACTTATTCTATCTAGATTTTCTAGTATAATGTAGTCATTTTCATTTCGATGTCATTCTTTTTAACCATAGAAGTAAAATTTAAAATAGAATGTTATACATGAGAGAGCTCAAAAAGCTGTATGGCGATGCAAAAAAATTGTTGATGTAATAGAGTCGCTATTTAACTTATATGCAGTAAAGACTCTCAGTCGAAGACACATACTAATGCAAAACTTAAGCTACCTTTAATTGACTGAATCCAGTGTAATCTAGTAATAAATACGCATATAACAGCCGTTAACACACAATAACGTACTTAAATTACTATATTTTGAACATCAGTAGTAAAGAGGCAATATTGTACGATTACGTAGCTAAGTATAATTAATTGTTAGAAGAGATTAGCCAAATCACATCGCCTCTAATGTTTCACAATGATCGTAAATTTGTATGAAATTATAAAGGTAAATTAGTTCTACTTTTAATTTTCTTGCTTCAAGACAAAATTAAAACTAAATTAACTGAATTCAATTATTTTAAAGTACTCTACAAAGCCCCAAATCTGGAATCCTCCGGACCTAGGCCATTCCGGATTTCGGATTATTTGCATTTTTTGTCAAAGAAAACTCTATCTAACCCCCCTTCCCTGCTCTAATTTTGCGTTTGCAATAGTAAAATAGCAGATACATAAATAGGAATTTTTTTTTTTAAAGGAAAACAAATTTTAATAGTACAATGCAACAAAATTTTTTCTTGCAAATCTTCTAATTTTTCTGTGTGGTATTTACTCTGATCATGTCTGTTATTTTGCGGTGTTACATCATTCAAAATTGTCGGAAAGATGTGTCGGTTAGCAAACGCCGGTTAACAAAACTTCCGGATTTTGGACAGTTCCGGATTTGGGACTTCGTACTGTACTTTATTATTACGAAGTTGCAAGTGGAAGAGCAATTCAAGTGAATTTTGGGATATACGATATTTAAGCATGATATTTTGAACAATTTATTTGATACTAGGGGGCCTGCCCCCTGCTCGCTAACGCTCGCCAACCCCCGGAGGATTGCTTCGCAATCCTCATTGGTTCGCTGCGCGAATCTATACTCGCTTCGCTCGCCTCAATGAAAACATGTGTCCTAGCAGAAGGGATTGTTTACAAAATATGTTACCAAAAAAATGTTTTTCAAATCTAAATTTGCTGTATTACAGAAAAAAATATATACAGTATCTCTAAAATCAGAATTCAAATGCAAAATTTGTGCAAATTTTGACTCGAAATGTGAGCGTTGCTTTGGAAATTGAATACCCAGCATGTTGTTTGTGTGTACATTTTCCCGGCACTCAAACGACCCACACTCTTTCATTGAGTTTGTTGCCGAAAGTTGTAGTGCAAGCGTCTTGTTGAACTATAATTGTTGGCCCTGAAACGGACCGTTGTTTAAATGGCCCTGAAAAGATCCTCCGCTTTCTTTGATTTCTATTATAAACTAACTGCAACAGCTCATTAAAATTTCCTTTATTTTTCAATAAAATTTCATCCGATAACCGCTATAAATTCAATCGATGCGCGAGACTTCGCGATAAACAAACAATCGTACCGTGTTGCCAAAACGCGATTACAAATAACGTCTTTTTTGCGTGCCACATAAGAGAATTATATATATAGATGGATAATATTTTTGTACAAAATGTGTGTGCTTGTGTGTGCATTTGCCTACAGTTTAGAAACATCGAAATATAATTTCATTATTTGAGAATTTTTAACTATGTAAGGGCTTACTAAAATTTTCAATAAAGATTAGACTAAAAAAAATATATTTTTATTTTCCTATGACTATATATGAATTATATAAATATTTTGATTAGAAACAGACACCAGATATAAGTTTATATTCGCGATACCATATAAGTTTAGAATGTGTTATAAGTGAAACACTTTAATAGGTGCGATGTATATATTTATTCTTTATATTATTCAAATCTGAAAGAGCTGGACATAGAGTGTATATTTTTTATATGGCTTGCTTTAAAAGTTAAAGAACGTTCTCAGGTATCACGAATATTAGAGGATTATATTGATATAAACCTTTGTGTTCGTTTACCTTTTCACTACACGATTATTAAAAAGTGAGAAACTGTTTTTATATATCTGGAATGAACAATTCAATTATAAGGAAACAACTGTAAAAGATCAAAGGTTTCAATTTTTCACTTAAGGAAATTTTAGATTAAACCCAAACAAACATGGAAATCAAATCAGAAAATGTCATAGATACGTTTAATATAATGTTATGGGAAATTCTTACCAAAATATTTTGTTAACGGTTTTCAATCTTTTATTCTCATTTAAATGTTTTGTTGTCTAAGATTTCGTGCAAAGATGGAATGTTTTCCCCTAAGGTCACAGGTATCAATGTTGTCGATATTACAAGTATTTTCTCTGTTTGATGAAACGCGTACACATAGATTTTTAAGCGTGATTATGCGTTTATTTTTCTTTGTTTAATTTCAAATAACTTATAGATGTATATTGTTTTATGAAATGTAAGCTATAGAATACACAAGTGTACATTATTCCTATTCTCGGTTAGATATTATTCTCTAAGATAGACAAATTTTTTTATTCCGTTTGGGGGTGTTGCCTTGACGCAGTGGATATACAAGTGTGCAACCAAAATTGCAGTAGGCGGCGCAAATGCGATTCCTGTAACTTGCATCGGGTGTATATCTCTATTCCGTGTTAGTATAAACTTCCTTGCGTGTGTATATGTCCACAATATGTCCATTATCTGACGTTGTTATGTCTCTGGTCAAATATGGTCCTTACACCATAAAATCTAGCCAACCTTTCAATTCACATAAAGAGTCATGTTTGGAAATTTTTTTTATTAGAAATTAAAATGTGAGTTCTTTTTTAGTTCTGATTCAGAAACTTTAAAACTCCAACACAAAATTGATTTCTGGCATTTCAATTTGATTCTAAACTTTTTAAAGATATTCAAGTGATTTCATTGAATTTGAATTATGCGTGGAAAGGTTAAAAACCCTTTCTCATAAATGATGAACTTTTAAAAGCAAAAAAAAAAACCTCGTATCTACACACATGGCATGAATAAAGGTGTACATATCATTGTTATTGTTATTATTGTTATGCATAGTTCATTCTCTCTTACAGAAAGTTTTATGGAAATTCTCTGAAGATAATAAAAAGGACTCGCGACAATACTCCACGCATTCTCTATTTTCTTCATCTATCATTCTTTGCAAAGTCCTTGCCACCGCATGTATTCATGGAAAAAAACTCCAGGGAATATTTCAATTTTCTCGCTCCCGACTTTTTCATTTTCATTTTCCTCTCAAGTACTCCGTCATTTCTTTTTTTTTCTCGGGGAGCCGAGGTCTTCATTAGTGGTCGCCTACTTCCATGGTTGGCGTTCCTCATGGGTTTTAAAACGGCAATGAGTTCCCGGTACTTTTGGGATTTTCCAACTTTCTTCAGGACGCGAATTATGAACCCGACACAGCTTTTTCTTCCATTTTTCTTTTGTAGTGTGCCATTAAACACGAGCTCTGGATCGTGAGATGCGTTAGATTTCAGCTCGAATGGGGATCGCGTTTGAACTGGCATTTATCTATGTATGATCCGGTCGATAAGTATAAACTGGTTAACATTGTCACTCAGGGAGTCGGTACTGGGGAATAATATAACACAGCTAATTTGGTTTGTAATTTTTGTATTTGTACATACTGGATTACGACTTTTTACGTCGATTATTTATGTAACTGTTTGATTAAAATTATCGATAAATCATCTTATCAAATTTCTATACTTAGAAACTGGGGTTACCACTATTTATCTTTGGTTAAATCAGTCACCGTTGGATTAACCCTATGTGGAGTTGACAAAAGTAGTTCCACGTCCCAATCTACAGTCTTACCTGAATGACTTCAAATCAATTTTAACCATCTTGCCCAATAGTTTTTTTACAAAGTATTACATTCTAAGGAAATGAGCCATGAAATCGTTCACAGGATTTTATTATAAGGAAATGGGCAATGGAACATCCAAAGGATTCTATTCCATGTAAAGAATGTAAAGAACCAACTGAATCTGACACGCATAATTTCAGCTCTAATTTTGACCTTTTCGAACAATAGAATCTTTAAAAGGTCATATTCTAGTAAATTATCAATAGAATTTTCCAAATGATTCAATTCTAAAGAAAGAAGGAAAATAATTTTCTAAAATGGCTATATTTCGAGCGAATGACCAATTGAAGCTTTTAAAAGGATTTTAATCAAAGAAAAAGACTAGAAGAATCTTTAATTGAATTCTGTTTTACATTAAAGGGAACCAATAGAATCTTTCCTTATAATTCAGTTCTAAAGAAAGAACAGATGAAAATCATAAAGGATTCTACTCAAAGGAAATTACCAAGGTCTTTTCCAAACACAGGTCTGCGATTAAAATATTTCCTGAAAACTAAGCATTGTTTCTTATGTATTTTTGGACACTGATTTCAGGAAAACTAACCAAAAAATTCCTTCACGTACAGGTTTTTCACAGTAAGAAATTTTCGGTTTTCAGTCTTTGTGTTTTTATGAATATACACAATTAACATGTAATTTTTTTATTCGCCCACTAAAATTCATTAATTTTTATATAACTTACTTTTTTGTTATTTTATTATAAACAATAATAAAATAAAATAAATGTTCGATACACAAAAATAAAAAAAGAAATAAATTAATAAAATAGTGTAGACAATGAGATGAAGTTCATTCATTCTGTCCCTTCATCAGACATGTGACACCAACTCAAATTACAGACGTTACTGGCGCCAGGGAGACTGCAGTCGGTACATCCCCACTGTTCCGTTTTGTACTGTCATTCTGAGCTAAGAGTTTTGCAAATGAAGACGGTTTAAATATTTGCTGATTTTTATGTTAATTTAACGTCTATAAAATACGTGTTTTTATAAGAATTTTCTTTTAGGATTTCAATTTTTTTTTAAATACCATTTAATCATTGATTGAAATTTATTTTTGTATTTTTGGTCAGTTTTGTAAAATGGCTACAAGGGGCTGTTCTAATGACCCTAGAAAATTTTGCCACATCTGCTTTGAGCTTGCAATCAAGACACATCATAGAATTGTTACAGATTTTGTGAAGAAAGTATACTATGCTTACTTTGGTGTAATGCTGGGAGACCAGGTTAAAAATCTTGGGCCCCACACATCGTTTGTTGTATTTCTGTGGAAGAATTGAAGCAGTGGTTAAATTGAAAACAAAAATATCTTCGCTTTGAAATCCCGATGATCTAGAGGGAGCTAACTAACCACAGTGATGACTACTACTTTTTTTTCTCAAATGCGCATGGGTTCAACGCCAAAAATAGGAAATTAATTGTTTACCCAAACATTCCATCTACTGTGCGTCCCTTACCTCATGGTCCTGGAATACCCATACCTAAACCCCCAGAAAAATTTTAACATATATCTTCTGACTCCGAAGAAGACGACTATGGATCGGATGATGATTTCAATGTAGCAGGAAGTAACGATCGTCAACTCTTCTCACAAAGTGAATGAGACGATTTAGTGAGAGACTTGGGCCTTCCTAAAAATTCCGCATAACTACTAGGTTCTAGGCTAAATGAAAAACACTTATTGGCACCTGGTCTCTTTTACTTGGTTTAGAAGACGAGAAAAAAACTCAAACAAATTGTACAAAGTATGATTAAAATTAAAAATAAAAATAAAATGTTCTGTCAGCTTAAAATTTTTTTCTTCTGATGTGTCATCTGAACTATTTTCCTGAAAATTTTGGTGCCGTCTGTGAAGAACACGGTGAAAGATTTCCCCTAGACATTAAGCAGATGAAATGCAGATACCAAGGTAGATGGAACAAAAACATGATAGCAGATTACTGTAGTCGTTACATAGAGAACAGCCGCAAGTTACACACAGAAGATCTTCTTCCACACGGAGTATTCAACACAAAAGAAAAAGTTACTACAAAGCCTTAGAAACTTGACTTTATGCGACCATTGCTGAATATCCAGAATCGTATGCTTTTGTACTAATGACAGTAAACAACTCAGTAATGTGGATTCTAAATATATATGTGAGTATTAAAGTAATTTTTCACACAAAACTTCTTACTTTGTGTTATTTCCTAGAAATGTATTTATATGGTATTTAACGCAATATTTTTCTAAATTTTCAAAAAACTGGACAAAAACGAATGACATATTTGAAATTAGCATACCAAAAAACATAAAAGTCAACTGCTACTTTACAAAAAATATTTGTTCACTGAAAATTTGCAGACCTGTGTAATAGAAAGACAATAGAATCTTTCTAAAGGTTAAAAGAATCCATGAACTATTTAGAAAGATGTGGTTCTTTAGTCATTAAGTGTGTTAGGAAGCAAAATCAACACTAAACTACTCGGAAATCCTCGAAGCTCAAATGGTTAAAACAACCTAAATGTTTACATAAATGTCTGTTCTGGTATATTGTCTATGTACGAGCTCGTCTATGGATATTAGAAGCTTTTTTGTGTGTAGTATCTACTACTTTCTTACGTTGACGTACTGCGTTGAGATATATTTTATGTCAAACTAAATATATGTGGAGGGTATCTAAGCGGCGAAACATGTTTGTTGTATGTATTCCAAACGTGACATCACTCGGCTTATTTTTCCGAATACGATTTTGCACTTCAATAGAACTTTTAAAGAATGATATCTGAATTATTATTTGATACTTGATCAGTCAACTCTAGTTAGGTTAAAATCCAAACGTCGCTGAAACAACGATAAGCTACATTTTTAGATAACGGTGAGGGGTATGATACGAGTGAATTCGGGTTGTTGAAGTATAATCTACACTTTTCGTTTGTTTTGCTTGTCTTCACTGAAAATTCCTCTTGAAACGCTATCAGTGTCTTAAAGGTAACAGGTACCAAATCTTCTCAGTTTTCAATACTTTGTCTTTTAAAATAGGGATTCCACCTCGACTATTTACACTACCGTTTGACAAAAACAATCACTGCTGCGTTTAGAATATGCAGGTGACAAATGATTTAAAGAAAACAAAGAAGTTCCATATTCAAAAACACCATTATTTTTTGATGTGCTAACGATACATTTTCATAACTATTTTTTCATTGCAATTTGTATTTTTCTAATGGTATCTTAAAACTTGAAATAAGCGTCTTTTGTTAATCATAAAACTTTAAGAAATGATTTTTATTCCATACATCGTTAATTGTTATTTATTTATCATACTGTTCCACTTTTTTTTCTTCTGTGTGTGTTTTGATTTGCTATTATCTGTAGTTCTCTTTTCTAAATAATCCTTTGAACTTAGTTCCTTCGAATTTTTAATTATTTCACGAGACATAATCTTCCATGTCAGTAAAAAAGGAGTTAAATCAAAATAGCTACTTCTCAGCATCTTAAGTTGAATTTTTCACTCTTTCTCACTAATATTCAGAAAGAAAAATAATCATGCCATGATACAAATAATTCCAACTTATATTCGTAGATTCATTTAGTTTCGTTTTTAAGTATATTATAATATTTTTGAATTAATAATAACATTTGACCTCTTAGGACCATTCAGAAGTCCTTCAGGTATAAAAAGCAGTGTTTAAACTGACGTATTATCTATGTATCACCAGTTGATAGATATAACTATGGTAGCAGTGTTATATAGAGTATCGGTACTGTATAAAATCCTTCTTCACTACAGTACTTAAAATCTGGGATTATGACTTTTACATCGATTATTTACTTTTTAAGGTAATCGATTAATTACATTATGGTTTGAATAAAAATAGCACTATAGTGTTTGAGCTGACATATTGTGTATGTTTGAGATGTAACATAAGTATAAACACTTTATCAACTACGTATACGGATTGGATTATATTTTGGATTTAATGGCGCAAGGTCTTAAGCATGCCAAGCTATGTACAGCATATAAAAGTTATATGCATTGTATGAAGAAATGCTTGAAATATTTGACTATGAGAACTGAAAAAGTTCCTATTTTCCTTGATTATTTATGTTAGTGTTCGAATAAAATAACCAATATCTTAAACTAATCAAAAGGATCAGCGTTACCAGTTTTAGTTTTAATAATACATTTAATAAAATTTTATTCATTTTAAGTATTAAATATTTGGGTAAACACATATTTTATAGTTATCAATGAAATGCAGCATTGCTAATTGCATCGTTAATATAAGCACTGTTAATGTAACCTTAAGCGTTACTGTTGGTATGAAATAGAGTATTTTTATCACTTGATTTTTGTATCCTAATCTTTGTGTAATATTGTCACGTATAGATATTCTTAACTGCGAAACAAAATTATGAGTTTAGTTTTTTAAGTATAGACACACACAGTGGAGTATACAATTACAGTGTTGTAATCATCATACATATATGGAATAAATATTCGAAGAACTTTCTGGGATGTTCAGGTTGTCATTACCATAAATATAATTTTAGGATAACGCAAGTTTATTGAAAATGTAGTCTGGAGAAAAATGTTCCCAGGTGGGGTTTAAACCTCTACTTGGGCTTTAAAACTTACATGAATAAAACATGGATCACGATCAGATTTGAAGCATTTACTACGTGACAACGTTATAATAAATTGAAATATAACCCAATGTACAAATATATTTTCTTCCAGCTTCTAAGATTGCCCAATCCTGTGACAAAATTTAAAACTTTTTCTAATTAGTCACAAATGTTCCATTTAAATATTGTCTTTATCTTCTAAAACAGCTTTTTTATGTGAATTCATTTAGCACCAGGTTTTACTCTTATTTTACTATTTTACACTTATGTCTTAGTATTATCTTTACATGTTTTAGTCCAATTGTTGGATGTGATAATAAAGAATCATCCAAACACAAAATTATTAATTTTCTGTACACAATTGTATATTTACAATGATATTATTATTAGTTTGTAATTAGATTTAAGTGCACAAAAATAGAAACTATAAAACTATTTTTCTTTACAGGTTCATATTTGAAATTTATTTGCGCTGTCTACCAGGTATGTCTAATTGAAGTTTTTAAATTCTTTTAGTGCCTATTTAAGTGCATCCAATTTAGTATTCCAAGAATACAATGAGTCTTTTATTATGTGAACTCTTGTGCGATTTGAGGAATCAATAAAACATATTAAGAATTTTCGAAGATTCCATCTTTGAAATGACAATGTTTTTAAACACAAATGCTGATAACGGATTAGTTTGGCATCCTTTTGTTACGAATATTAATTATAAGTGTTTCATTAATATTGAAATATTATAAACTTCAGTGAAGATCTTTTTTTAAATTTTAGTTGGTATAGTGTGCTCAAATGGAGTCTTCGCAGCTTTTTCGTGAGTGTATTCTTTTACCCCTTTGCTTTATCTGAAAATCAGGGAAGATAATTTCATGTGTTTTATCAACATTTAATTATTGAATTAAAGACTATATCAATCAATCAAATATAGAGTAAATTCATTTGTTTTTAAAACCCATTTGCGTATATTCAAATTACATATTTTATATTAAACAATTTTATTTGCAAACGAAGTAGCAGTTCTTATAAATCCTAATCTTATTTCATTTTTTTCTAGGCCATACTTCAACGTAATTGCATGTTCCTACTTGAATTTTAACAAAATTCTTTTATAGTGATTTTAATAAAATAAATAAGAATGAGGTATGAAATTAAAATAGTTATAGCATATACTCCACTTCGATATTCTCCTTTGTAAAAATGACGCAAAGATGGATTTTAGAGATCATAAAAACCATAAATAACTTATAAAATTTCTATAGTTTTCGGAATTTAGAGACTACTAATACATGATTAATTTAACTATCGCGCAAATTTAATTTTCAAGCGAAAATCAGAATTTCTTACCATTTTCCAAAAACCGCAATTCTGTATAGTCTTGAAAGTTTTTTTTGTTAGATATTCTTTTAACTTCATTCATTTTATTGCAATCCTGATACAGTGAGTAACGACATCAGATCTTAATCCCAGTTGAGGAGAAAGAAAGCTAATAATTCAACCATATCTTAGTATCCCGAACAACACGAATCTGCCAAATCACTCTTTTTCGAGAAAAGGGATCTGAAACTTAGATGTTTTGGGGCAAAATATGCTATATTTGAAATCATAGGTACGTACGTTGTGAAGCAGAGTTTGCATCAAATAACAGCAAAATAAATTAATTTAAGTGAAAAAGCCCCTAAAGTGTAGATTCATGTTATAAGTAAGTTATTTTTGTGGATCACTGAATGATTTCTTAAAACAATTTTATTTCCAAATTTGAAGGCCTTTGAAGCAAAGATAGATCACTTACAAACACAGATGTTACTAACACTGACATTACTGTGAATTATGGTATAATCATATTTAATAATAATTACATAACATTTCTAATAAATATAGTTTTGTTTATATTCGGATAAATATGGTATGTGTTGCAAGCCGTGTGACTATTTAGAAATAAGTAGGGGCTACCACAGTAAAAATGCACTTATAAACTTCCTTAGACAGCCCAAAATGCAATTAAATTAAATAAAGAAATTTTATGAGTTAAGTCAGTTATTAGGATAAGAATACTTGTGTTTTGTATATGATAATAACGTACTTAAAAACTTCCTTAGATAGCCTAAATACTATTTAATCCCTAAAAGAATTCTTTTACTTAAACTTGGTCATTTAAATAACAATATTTCGCTTTTGTGTGTTAAGAACCAACTAAAAACAGGTATATGTCGACAAAGTTTTAGTATAAATTTATTCAAAATGATTGACACGGTTTCAAAAACCTTTATTTTTATTTTCATTTTCAGAGTAACGTATGATCTTTGAGATACACGAATAACCCTTACGGTGATAAACAAATTCTTGACACACTTTTTTCGAGGATATTACTTGTCAATCCGTCTCCAAAGCAAAAACTCTATGTAAGGAACTAAAGTTTCGTCGAAAACTCTATAATATAATGCTATATATAAACTCCCTTATATCACAAAAGAAATATTAGATTTGACTAGATTAAACTTTTTCATATTGGAAAGGGTTTGGAATGCCTTTTATATATTATATTACTATTTCAAAATGAGTTTTTCTTCTCCAAAATATAAAACTTTTTTATTCATATCAATGTTGTATTCAACCAACTTCTCACCTAAACCTCAAATTATTTAGATTTTCTACCTAATGGTATGTTTATAGATGCTGGCTGTACCCTTTACCTATATGATTTCAGACAAGATCGCGTCAAATATATTTCGTAGCATGAATTTCTTCTTACAAATGCAGCCTGAGCTTCCATATGCGCAAACAGCTACAATAACGATTTCATTAAGCTAAATAATGCATATACCTTCTAATGAAACAGACGAAGCATGTGTGCGCATCTAATGTTATTTTAGCAGTCTATCAGTTTGAAGACATCGACCTTCTAATGAAATGGATTGAGCTTGTTCTCGCGGCTTTATGATGTTATATTTTCCAGTTGCTCGGTTTTAAGACCTGTCCCATGGTTAAGGTAAAAAGCATGAACCATTAATTTTATTGATTGGCTTCGATTGTATTTATTATTGGTGGTCTATTTGTAACACATTGATTTACACTTCAAAGCTCTTACGACAGGGACTTCTCTCACATACTCTGTCGTTTGTATTAGAAGGTCTGTGAAGATCTGTCACGCTGTTGTTGGGAAAAACAATAATCTGAATAATTATGTCTCATATAATTGATTCGTTAAAGTGATTATCTACCGTGTTACAGCTACACTCTACGTTTATGACCTGTGGTAACTACCTTGTCGATTTTTTTGGCGTAATCCTAGTAGCGGGTTACGGTATATTCAGGCAGCCCATCTGTCTTTATGGTTGAAAGAAAAAGAGTTTTGAACTAATTCTTGCCTTGGCGACTTTAAAAGTGCACCAAAAAAATCGCCAAGGTCGCTGCCACCGCTCATAAACGTTGACTGTAGCTCTACTATCCACCGTGATCAGAAACACTATTCCCGCGCTTCGATCACCTATCTACTAAGTTGATTTGTAACCCATTGATTTACAATTCAAAGCTCTTATGATAGTGACTCCGCTCACATACTTTATCGTTTGCATTAGAAGGTCTGTGTTTGAAGATCTGTCAAGCTGTTGGTGGAAAAAACATTAATATTAAATTAGTGATTGGTTAAAGTGACCATCAACCGTGTTCAAAAACACTAGTCCACTCTTCGATAACCAATCGGCTAAGTCGATTTGTTAACCCTGCAGAGATCGTACGACAACAACACCGCCCATATGCTCAGTCTATTTCATTAGAAGGTCGATGAAACAATGTCAATGAATCAACAGTGTTCTCTATTGTTTAAAATTTAAAGACTTCAAAAAATGACCAATAAAGATTGAAACAGGTGATAAAACTGTCAAAGATTATTTCTAAATAACAAAATTTCCCTCCCTCATTAGAATGATTTTCTAGTAACGATGGACAATTAGTTCCACCGAAATAGTTACTTTTAAATATTTCGCTATTTTCAGTTTTTATTGTGATTATGCTTTGAAGTTTTTAAGGGCTTGGTTGACTGTGTGCCCTTTGGCTTAACCCAAATTGTGATAGTCACTTTTTTTCATCTTTTACTATCTTTATTGGCTATATTTTGAAGAATGCGAAGTTTTTACCTATCAAAATTGGCCAAGGTTTCATTTGTGTACATTATTTACTCAGTAGAAAATGAATTACTAAAAGACTTCATCTGGAATCCATCTGGCATATTTGTGGAGTTCACAGAAAAAACTCCTGGACTGTCTTGAAATCTTCCATCAATATAGTATTTTGGTGAAATTCTTCTGTTGACTGGACTTGTGTGATTAGAGTAGATCTGTCGGTCGAAATCCAACGCTTGTAAATAATTTCTTCTAAATTTTGGAAAACCTCAAATTTTTCTATTTGAGCACGAAATTGATCTTTTGGACACATATCACATTCTACGAACATACATTTTTCCTTTTCATTGTTACAAATATATAATTTCATTAGCTCTAGCAAAGAATAATGAGGTTTAGTAGCGTGTAACATCAGTTTCATATTTTAAGGTATGGTGCACTCACACACACACACGGAATGTGTACCATTACTTCCAGCTAGTACACAATGTTTCGGTCTTAATTCAGCGAATTTACTGAAACCAATCTTTGCACTCCCATGCTGTTCCTTAAACTGCTGGTATCCTTCTTTTAAGTTACAAAGAATCAACCTTTTTTGTTTTGGGACTTACCTTCATCTGTGTTTACATTAACATAGTCTTTTTTTCCTGGACATAGCCGACTTATGTCATCAGACTCGTAAAAGTTTATAACTATTGCAATAATATTGTCATTAATTTTTTTGCCTTGTCTCTAAGCAGGTTTTCCATGCTAAATACAATGTGGTAGAAAATTCTGTTCTTATTTTTTCCAGACTCCAGCTCTTTGGAACAAGAGTTAGAATTTGAATTTTTTTTGCAGAGGATGTTGTTTCAGCAAACTTTGCTTTCAGCTGTTCTATTAAACAATAAAAAATCTTCCTTACTTTCAGTCGCATGTGCACTATTAATTTTATTGAGGTTTACTTTCAAAACAGTTTCCAAATTTATTTTAGCAGTTGAAACAAATTTCTGTAATTTTCTTCTGCCATAGTGTTTTCTTTGAGTCATGCTGAGTTCACGAACCTTTTCAACAGGCGAATTTTCCATGTTCTGTAGGCTGTTATTGAGTTTCTCGTACTGTTTCTCTAAAGCTTCCGTTTCAAAATCAAAATCTGTTGCATCCTATTCTGTAATAAAATTTTTAACACCAATTTCACATGTGAGACAGATCTTTTTACCTGCCGAGAGCAATCCAGCTGATTTCTTGGCAATATCTAGTGTTATTATTCGCAGGGACTTTTTCAAGGCACGTTTGTGACATTTAAAAGGATTACAACAAGTTCGTCGGAATAAGTAAGTATACTTCAGTAAATACACTTTCTCATGGTGAAGACAAATGTTTTCAAACTTCCTACCTAATTTCAAATACAACAATTCTCTGGCTTTATCTGTAAGTTCGGAAAGTTCTTTTAATCCGGTTTCTTTTACATAATGGATTTTATGGCAGTTTTCTTACACCATTTCTCCCACGTCACAGTTCGAAAGTTCAGGAATTTTAAAATCTCTTTTACTATCAAAATCAAACATAGTAATAATATTTCCTAAAAACTACAAGAAAATCCAAAAGACTTCTCTAACCAACTAATGATCATTTCAATGGATGGAACACTTATGGATTGCCACTTGAACATTCGCCGGTGTTCGAAAGCTTTCGGTTCAGCAAAAAATTATCAGTTTATAGCAACCCAAGCACATTTATAACCATAGTTCATTTAATAGTGTTTATTTATTCTATTATCTGTCATTGAATGTAATAGCATCTCTTTCAATGAGAGGAAATGGATGGCTTAATGGCGTGTTTTAGCCTGTTTTGTTTCATCATGCGATAAAATAAAACTATAGTTTTCATCTAGTTAAAAATGCTCCTGGGACGAAAATAAGCAAATTACAATGATGAAAATTTCAGGACAGATAATATACATCTGGACACATAATACTGAAAATGTGTGAGTTTCTCGGAGCTGTCCTTCACAATAAAATTTGTATTTAAAAATACAGAAAAATCGCAGTTTTCAATTATTTTCCTTTTTTATTATTTTTTTCTTTAATAAGGAATAGGACTACAATCACTAAATTATACCTACCTTCTATATAGAAGAAGGGCTTTGTTAAGAATTATTTTTGATATTGTCTTTCCATTTTTAGAGGTACTAGAGCAATTTGAAATTGGTATCATATTGGACAAATCTCTATTTTCGCCGATCCTTCAGAACGATAAGTGCCGGATATTAAACAAAATTCTGACATTTCCTGAAAGAACTTTTACTAAAGAATGTAACAATATAAAAATTTATAATTTGTGTCAATAACTTTATGAAATATTGGGTCTCAAACAAGCTACTATTAGTGCTACAAAAATCTACATTTGTGTGACCTTGAATTTTAAAATTCAATAAAAAAAATAAAATATCCATTTCTGACATTTAATATTTGGCAGTTCCTCCTTACTATATGCAATCTATTTAGAAACTAATTTTCATTAAAATCGGTGATGTGTCAGCCACAGCCTATTTGCTCATTTTGCGTGGAATGACTTTACTGTAAATCCGAAACAACAATTTTAGAATACGTTGAAAATTAATACTCATGGAACCAAACAAATTTTTCGAATTCACCTAACATTTTTATGACATTTTACGAAAAAACTGCCAAATGACTTGAACTTTTTACACTTGACACGTAGACATTTTAGTAAAAAAACAAACAGTCATTCCAAATTTCGTAACAATTGGATAGCTGTTAAAGTTTTTCTTCCAGTCCAATTGTCCCCTTAAAATAGGGACGCAACCAACAACGTATTTTTAATCATACTGTAAATCCTAAATAACTTAGCCTCCTTTAACCTCCTTTCATTGCGTAAAAAGAGATGGATGATGTAACAAAAAATTTAACCGTTATTCTTTGAAAATTAAACGACTTTCAAATTGAATTTTCCCGAGAAAAGATTTTTTTTTAATTTATAACGTTCTTAAAAAGTCCCTTTTATCCCCATCAAGGATCTTTCTTTTGTCTACTTTACTATTTTTTCAGACCTTGATTAATTCTTAATGAATTACTTCTTTCAAAAAAATAACCTGAGTTTGAACCTGTATGATGTTGCTGCCTGTCTTCCCAATGGAAAATTGCACCAAATCTTACCCTTTGTCTTTTACCCCTGTTTTTAAGACATGGTAGATCTTAGTTAATAAACTCTTGATCAAAAAGAAATTTAACTAACAATATTTTTTACGTCTCGAGTAGTGCTGGTGTTACAGTGGCTTAAAAACTTCAGTGTTATTAATAAGCGAAGATATGAAAAATTACTTAATTGAAAATGGAATGGAGGACAATGTGAACAAAAATAACGTTTACACGCTGAAATATCTGTACTTAGACGAACAAGACTTCGAAAAAGGTGGGATTGATAATGATGATATTGTGCTTGATCTTTCGTAATTATATGTTGCTTTCTTTCGTATAATTTTCGAGAAAAAAAAATGAAAATAAATTTTTAGTTCACTAAAGAGAAATAATGTAGAATCATAAAAGTGTTGAATGGCTTCAGATCAAGGATTTCTTAGTCTTAGACAAATTTCCCCAACTGAATTTAATTACTTAAAAGTTCACTAAACGAAGTACATATCAATCGGTTAGCAGCGTTGAAACCGCATTCAAATCAGTATTGTAATGGATTGTGAAATAAAAATAACTTATGGGCTAAATTTAAGCGTTATTAACCTTCATTAATAAGTCGTAATTAAAAGTGTTCAAATTGTTACCGCAAACTTATGTCCTTTTTTAAACTACAATTTAACATACAAATTGCTTAAAAGCAGCAGTTTATGTACATTTTAAAGACATGGTCAGGCATAAGAAGTTATTAACTGGCATTTTGCAATATAAAGATCATGCCAGTTTTAGCCTGTGTATTGACAGTTGTTGAAGATAAAGGGAACCTTATAATTTAATAACATACTTGTAATTTAAAAGCGAGAAACAATGGACACGTCAAATTAAATCCATTTCAGTGTCGACAGGTGTAATTCGTATCCCATTTCATTCAAGGATCCGTTTCCTTTTCCGGTATAGTGGTTAAGGTGTTAGCCTCTAGATCCGAAGGTTCCTGGTTCGAATCCGGGTCCGGGCATGGATGTTTGTAAACGTATTTTGTAGAGGCGGCTGGTGCACCTTAAATCTGTCGTGGCCGAAAGTCCTCACGTTGGGTTGGCGTGGAAGTTTGGAGAGTGGGGTGCCAGCTCAGGTGTTGCTTCGTCATCTGACCGTGGTTCAAAATTACGAGGTGTTGTCCTCGAATCTTTCCCTTAAGGGACTGATTCCGGACCGTCATCAATAGCCCGTTGTGTTGCTCTAGTACGACGTTAACTAAAATTACCAAAATTACCAATCACCGTTTCCTTTTAGTTTTTGTAGCTCATATGTGAGCCTCGTCATCTGACCGTGGTTGAAAATTACCAGATATTGTGCTTGGATCTTTTTCTTCGGGGTAGTTCCCAAATTGTCGCCAATAGACCTTTGTGTTGCTCCAGTGCGATGTTAATTCAAGTAATACCCCGTATTAGAAATTGAAAGGTTTATAAAAATGTTATTTTAACTTTTAATTTTATGCTGTACTTCTTAGAGAATTTTATCTCTTTTGGGTCAAATTTTGCAGTTTTATATTTTTATCCAAGCCCCAAATTTTTCTAGCAATCTGCATTCGCCAGACTCTTGTGTAAAACACCTATCTTGTGTATTTTATAGTATTTGGAAAAGTTACTAAAGTGTACGCAACATTAAGTATTCAATTCATTAAATAATGAAATGATCTTTTGTTCTCTATTTTTTCAATAGCGCCCCAGAAAACAATAAACTAATTTTTCCTGCCCTGACATTTAATTATTCCTCCAAGTGGTTCAGATGAGACAACTCGTTCATCAAGATCTGACAAGTTTTGCTAGTGACGAGATATCTCGTAACCAAGATTTCGCCGATTCCTTATTAGGACGAGATCATGATATCTATATAAATAAGAATGGAGTGTTTGTTTGTACATTCAATATTTTCGACCCATTTCAAGTTTTCTATCCGTTTTGGACCCTTCTGATGCCGAATCCGCCTTTTTATCGTTTGGTGTCTGTCTGTCTGTCTGTCTGTCTGTCTGTCTGTATGTTGTGCCCTATACACGTCCACACGGTTTAAGATATTTTCATGGAAATTTGCATACAGTGAGTACTCATCGTCATTTAGTGAGTGGAATTGGTTGCGAAAGTCTGTCTGTCCATCTTTCTGTTCTATGCTCGATTTTGTGTTTGTGTGTTTGTGTAGGCATCACATGAATTGTATTCCAGATATTTGATTGAAATGTATTTTATTTTATACACTAGCAAAATACCCGACCTTACTCGGTTTGAATTCGTTTACTCTAGATTGAAGAGATAATCAAAATATATAACGACTTATGTTTTTTGTAGAGTAAAAATTTATTTTAACACCTTTCGCCATCTTTATATTTTCTACAACTTACTTTGGACACAAATCCTACACATGCATATCCATTCATGTAATACATTTCCCATACATCGCACAATTGCTGTATGACAAAGCTCAAAAAGACGAAAGGTGATACTAAGGTTACTACTATAAAAGACGATTTATAGGAAGATTTGGAATTCCCTTTCTTAAGTTGTTTTCATGAGCAACTCAATTAATTAAAATTACGATTTACGGCGAGTGCTCTCGCACTCATAGTCAACAAAACAATATTTTTTTACCTGTGGCACTCTTGCCTCCGGTATGCGACAATGTGAAATTTTGCAATCTTCTCCTGTCATTACTACAACGAATTTTTTAATGTTGGAAAAAGTTCTAGTTTGGATTTTTAAACATTATTATTATTTCAATAACGACATTATTCTTTAAATAACGGCATTATTCTTTAAATAACGGCATTATTCTTTAAATAACGGCATAACTACACTTAAAATTTACTGAAAATTTATACTGACTTACTTACATTTTCAAGTCTAATACTTTGTGGTGCTGTTGGGTGTGATGAGAAGGAAAACACATTTATTAAAATAATAAATATTTAAAACAGGAAACAGCAAAGTAAAACAAAATAGAAGATGTCGTAAAAAATTGTTCCAAAGATATTAATTTGTGATTCAATTTTATCTCTTGATCTCGCACAGTTGCCACAACTAACAACTAAAAGTGTACAAAATTTAGAAATGTGAAATTAATTCAGAGCGAAAGAACCAGAAAAAATATCACTGCTCGCGCGATCGTGTTCATTCTCGTTTCATTGAAAAATATCGTCTGTCCCAAATTTTCGGAAATCGTTTTCATTGCGCAAAGAATAAAAATAAGACTCGAAATAAATGACGTATCAGAAATGAAATTCCATAAAAAAAAATTTTTTTTGAAGAATAATTACTTTTTCAGCAGTACTGGTAAAGCAATCGAATTAATCGTAATATTCAATAGACATTCCAATTTTTCCAAAACTACCAAATTATGGTTGATTTCAGTATACTTACTCAGGTGTTTTAGCATGAAACTCGTCTAAATATAACAATAAAGAAATGTTTAATATTGCATTCACTAAATTATTAGATAATGTATAAAATAAAATGCAATGCAATCAAATATCTGGAATACAATTCATGTGATGCTTGCACAAACACACAAACACAAAATCGAGCATAGAACAGAAAGACGGACAGACAGACTTTCGCAACCAATTCCACTCACTAAATCAAGATAAGTACTCTCTGTATGCAAATTTCCATGAAAATATCTTAAACCGCGTGGACGTGTATAGGGCACAACATACAGACAGACAGACAGACAGACAGACAGACAGACACCAAACGAGAAAAAGGCGGATTCGGCATCAGAAGGGTCCAAAACGGATAGAAAACTTGAAATGCGTCGAAAATATTGAATGTACAAACAAACACTCCATTCTTATTTATATAGATTACCTATTAGTTTAGTGAATGCAATATTAAACATGTCTTTATTGGTATATTTAGATATGTTTCATGCTAAAACACCTGAATAAGTATACTTAAATCAACCATAATTTGGTAGTTTCGGAAAAATTGGAATGTCTATTGAATATTACGATTACTTCGATTGTTTTACCAGTACTGTGCTGAAAAAGTAATTATTCTTCAAAAAATTATATTTTTTAATGGGATTTCAGCTCTGATACTTCATTTATTTCGAGTCTTATTTTTGTTCTTTGCGCAATGAAAACGATTTCGGAATATTTGAGACAGACGATATTTTTTAACGAAACGAGAATGAACAAGATCGCGTGAGCAGTGACATTTTCTGTTTCTTTTGCTCTGAATTAATTTCACATTTCTAAATTTTGTGCACTTTTAGTTGTAAATTGTGGCAACTGTGCGAGATCAAGAGATAAAAATGAATCACAAATTAATATCTCTGCAACAATTTTTTCCGACATCTTTTATTTTGTTCTATTTCACTGTTTTCTGTTTTAAATATTTATTATTTTAAAAAAATGTGTTTTCCTTCTCATCTCACGCAACAGCACCACAAAGTATTAGACTTAAAAATGTTAGGTAAGTCAGTATAAATTTTCAGTAAATTTTAAATGTAATTATGCCAATGTTGAAAGAATAATGTCGATGAAAGAATAATGAATATTATGTGGTTATTGAAAGAATAATGCCGTTATTGAAAGAATAATAATGTTTAAAAATCCGAACTAGAACTTTTTCCAACATTAAAAAATTCGTTGTAATAATGACAGGAGAAGATTGCAAAATTTCACAATGTCGCATACCGGAGGCAAGAGTGCCACAAGTTAAAAAAAATATTGTTTTGTTGACTATGAGTGCGAGAGCACTCGCCGTAAATCGTAATTTTAATTAATTGAGTTGAACATGAAACGAACTTAAGAAAGGGAATTCCAAATCTTCCTATAAATCGTCTATAATAGTAGTAACCTTAGTATCACCTTTCGTCATTTTGTAGCTTTGTCATACAGCAATTGTGCGATGTATGTGAAATGTATTACATGAATGGATATGTATGTGTAGGATTTGTGTCCAAATTAAGTTGTAGAAAATATAAAGATGTCGAAAGGTGTTAAAATAAATTTTTATTCTATAAAAAACGTAAGTCATTATATATTTTGATTATCTCTTCAATCTAGAGTAAACCAATTCAAACCGAGTAAGGTCGGGTATTTTGCTAGTAGTTATAATAAAATTCACTAGATATTGCCGATTTATTATGGTGACGAGATCATAATGTTTTCATCATAAAATTCACTAGATATTGCCGATTTCTTATGATGACAAGATCATGATCTAGTCATCATAATAATCTCTAGATATTGCCGATTTATTATGGTGACGAGATCATGATGTTTTCATCATAAAAATCTCTAGATATTGCCGATTTATTATGGTGACGAGATCATAATCTAGTCATCATAAAAATCTCTAGATATTGCAGATTTCTTATGGTGACGAGATCATGATGTTTTCATCATAAAAATCTCCAGATATTGCCGATTTATTATGGTGACGAGATCATGATGTTTTCATCATAAAAATCTCTAGATATTGCCGATTTAATATGGTGACGAGATCATGATGTTTTCATCATAAAAATCTCTAGGTATTGCCGATTTCTTATGGTGACGAGATCATGATGTTTTCATCATAAAAGTCTCTTGATATTGCCGATTTCTTATGGTTACGAGATCATGATGTTTTCATCATAAAAATCTCTAGATATTGCCAATTTCTTATGGTGACGAGATCATGATGTTTTCATCATAAAAATCTCTAGATATTGCCGATTTCTTATGGTGACGAGATCATGATGTTTTCATCATAAAAATCTCTAGATATTTCCGATTTCTTATGACGAGATCATGATGTGGTCATCATAAAACTATCTAGAAATTTCCAATTTCTTATGATGACGAGATCATGATGTGGTCATCATAAAAATCTCTAGATATTTCCGATATCTTATGATGACGATATCGGGATATGGTCATCATAAAAAACTCTAGATATAGTCAATTTTGCTAATGACGAGATACCTTGTCAAGACAAATATCATAAGGGTTAAGCGGTCTCAAACAATCTCATACTTGGAATGGATGTTTGAAACCTTATGGCAGCACTCTTCTCACAACATACAAATTAAAGGACTAAATAAAAACATCTTGTATTGTGTTACATAGCGTTATTCAATTCGTATTACTTGATGACAGCAGCATCGAGGCATACGTTATGTTTTTTTTTACTGTTTTACGTATATTAACATCTTGGTATGTTAATAAATCTCATATTTTACCACAGTATAGCTTAATATTTGTCATTCATCCTGAGCACAGACCATGGAGTTTAATATTATGCCATTTCTTTCTTCTTTATAAGTAAATTAAATATAACTTTTAATTTCATACTTATCAATTTCAATAGAATGTAATTACATTCTGTTCATTTTTCACTATCGCTTTGATAAAAAGCTCATGGAACAAGTAATTTTTGTATGGGAAGAATAAGCCAGTAAAATATCTTAATATAAAATACCAATTTCCAATATAAAAAGCCAGAGAAAATCTGCCAATTCTCTAGATACCTGAGTAAACCTGGACACTCAGTGAATATCTCGAACTCGCTGCGAGAATAATGATTAATAAGCATTCCACCTCCTCAAATAATCAATCAATAATTTCCATCGTGCCAAGTCACATCCACCGGCTATTCAAATTCGATTGAAATTCTATTCCCCTCAGTAGAGAAATCTAACAAAAAAAAGCATAAATTTCCGTGCCGGAGGAATAAAAGATTTTCCCTTTATTTTTTCGCGCCACTTCAGCAACTTCGCAGCCCAAGAACGAAGCCATTTCTGTGAGGTCGGTAGAGAATAAATTCGAAAAGACATTAAAGGCACAAGGGGCCTCTTTCAGTCTGGGAAAATGCGGATTTAAACAAAGGCCGGTGCTGAAAAAGATTTGCTTAATGAGCCGGGGGGAATCATCGTCGAATTTCGCACACTTGGCGACTGGGAAAGTTTGGTAGGCTTTTAATGTTGATTTTGAGAGATTTATTTGTTGGTTGGTTTTTTTTTTCAGGCCGGCAAATTTTTATTTGGCTCCGTATCGCATTATGTAAATCTCTGTTAAAGCATAACGTGTTTTTCGATCTGAGGAAATAGAACTCCATTCCATATACTATTGTATTCGATTCAGACATTAATGTCGATAATGGCAGGTAACACTGTCATGAAGTTTGGAAAGCCTCACTCGAACACATTTTATTCCTGCTGCTGATTTGTTTGAAAGTAATTGAAAAACTAACCCTCTGAGCGTTACAAGATTTACAAATTGTTGCTTTTACCCAACAACACATCAATTACTAGATAAAAAGAATTATTAGTTTCAAGGTTGAATGGGTTCTATGTTGCAAGCACCATACTTATCAAGTTATTACAAACACAAGACAGAAGACCCAGCTCTAATGGGATATCTGGGGGCAAATTATTTGATTGCAGAATGATTTAGCGCAAACCGTTACGATGATGCGAGAAGTAGAAGAAACAGAGTCAACCAGCATACCGTTGCAGAAGAAATTACTCCCTCGCATTTCGACATTTTTTCTAAATTCCAGAAGGTACCGGCTACAAGAGATTTTATGTTCCCTTATCTAATGAAGTATGTGCTGTTCACAGGATTAAAGCCTATTAAAGCTTTTCAGACAACGAAATAGTGGTGCATCAGATTGGCAAAAGATAGTCACTGAAGAATATCGCAAACACATGAAGCCCCTTACTTACCCGGTGCTCTATCCAAAAGTAACGTTTGTCTACTCGGTGAATTTGACCCTTCGAACACCTTATACCAATCGTCAGGGTCTTACACGACTTGAATTGGCTCAATACCGAATACTATTCTGCCCTGACTCGCTTGTACGTTTTCCTAATGAATGAAGAACTAATGTTGATTAAATACGAACTACACATTATATAATAGCTGCTGCGCTCGATTTGAAATCCGAATTTGCCTTTTTGGAGAAATAAATTATTATGGTCCTGGGATGAACTCAATTTTTCTTTGGTACCATCAGTGTCTGATCTTTCAGCCCCGAGGCAGTCAAAGTGCTATATCTATCAATCAAAAGAAGCGATCTCTGGAGACATTTCAATTATTTTTCGCTGAAAAATATGCGACCCCATGTTCCAAAATGATTCGCTAAACATATTCTTAAGCTTGGTATTGGAGAGCTTCGGTTGAATTTCATGGACCGAATTGAACTACCAGATGACATCTTTCTAATAGTGATTTCATCGATAAAGTTTCCAGAAATTGCTTTGCCAATGCAAACTACTGAGGAATCAAGGACTGCTTATTGAATAGGTACTTGAAGACTGAAAAGTCTGATGATCTGCAATTCGGTCAAGAGGAAGCTGAAGAATGCAGTCATAGTGAGTTTGTGCAACTTAGATGTCACGGAAGGTCTCTTAAATGGAACGAGGCTGATTGTTACGGATCTCTGCAACATAAAAGACGGAGATCATCACAAGAGAACAAACTAGCCGAGAAGTGCACATTTCCACGAAACACGCTCGACACAAGCAAAGGTCAACCTGGAACTTATATGCAACAACAATTACCTATACAATAAGCATTCGCTACGACCGTGCCATAAAGCCCAATGCTAAACCTTCGAATTCTTTCAACGGATATCCGTATTCATGGATGTAAAGCTTTACGTTGCGTTTTACAGAGTCTATAGTCGAGGCACACACAATTTGAAAGTCCCCTGCTACCACTTAAGAATCCACGTCACACTCGTCAAGGGGTATCGAAAGAAGTGTTGAGCTCCATGGAAATAAATCCGAATGTCACACTTATGGAACTAGAATATGAGGAAATCAGGGGAGTTACTCTGACCACATGCAGGCCTTCAACACAGCAGCCAAATAGCTAAGAAGGAATCCTGAACCACATCATATCCGTTATATAACAGAGCTGTATTAGATGCATGCTTTATCACTAATTAATAATTATGATACATATATTTGTTATGTTTATACTTTTATAGAGAAAAATAAAGTTTTGATTTAAAAGTTGTTACTGTAGTTGCAAACGAAAACCTGATTATTGATCTTTTTTATGTAGATTCTTAATTTATATTTAACCTCTCTCGCATTATTTATCAGGCTAGCTTAAATGTCCGTTTGAATAAGAATATATCGTGCTCTAGAAATCACTTTTGATATTCGAGTGCTTACTATTATCATTTTAGATGCGACGTAAGTAAGGAGTCAGCAAGTATGCATACCTTTCATTGTGTAAGCGTGTGTGTTCATGAATACATTAATATATACGAAATCATTTTCCTGATAATACTCCCAGGTTAAGGGACGGGGCCACTCTTCCTGAAATTAACCTATGTTTTTAAAGTGGTTTGTATTTCTTTATTTTTCTTTACTATTTTTCTAACATTTATTGATTAAATCAATGGAACAGGGAAATATCTATGTAAAATTGATATTATTCAGAATCTGGAAGTATTTTTCTTTGTTCTAGTACATGAATTGCTCAAATGTGATATTATCAAACCGCAAAACTCTCGACAATTCAATATAAAGATCTATATGACTAAACACTTTTTCACGAATGTAGATACCAATTTTCTCCAGTTTTTGTCTTTGAGACTGTTAAACGGCATAGCAAATGCGAGTTTTAACAATAATGATAGTCTTAATGAGAATAAGAGATCTGTATTAGTTGTGCAAGGTTAATTCGAGGTATAAAATTGACCCAGAATAGGATTAGTTTTGGTAATAACCAAATTAAGATTCCGTTCATTAACTATCAGACTTGCTCCATTGCATAGGGCCCTTTGTGTATTGAGGTTTCTCAGGAGCATGGCAATAGCTTCAATCTATCTGTTAAGTGTCATTCCAAATAGTTTACTAATTTAAGAAATATTTACCTTAATACCTTTCATTATTTTCATCGCTATTGGCATCCATTAAATTAAAGATTAACGTGTGTTTCCTGTCTCCTTAAAGAATTTGTATAACTCTCTCCTCAGCACTACTCTTGGAGAGCAAAATGCACTTTTGTCAGTTGCATCCACTGGTATCACTGCTAATCTGCTAGAAATGGGAAAATATGCTTTAACCAATTTAAATTAGTATCGTCTTTAAATGAAACGTCAAGGTTGATACAAAGATTAATTCCATTGATGAAGTATTTATTCTATTTTATGTCTTTGCATTGCTGCTGTACGAAATTGCTATGACCCCGGTAATAATTTACATGTAGTTGACCGAATACTGAAAGATATGAGAAATCCGAAATCTTATTGCGGCAAATCCCTTTCTGTGGACTTAAGACCTATTCCTCTCCTCTTCACTCTCTCTCTCTCTCTTGTCAACACTTGATAATCACTTGATACGATATTTTTGCATCAAAAAAAATTAATTGGATTTACATCAAAACGCTTAAAACACAAAAGTAGGATTGTTTACTCTACTTTAATAAGCAAGCAGGATTTCAGTTTCATTAAGAAAAAAGCGCTGAAAAAATGTCTCATTTTCCATTTGATTAAGGTGAACCAGTATCTATTGTTGTGTCTATTTTTCTCTGTGCTCTCACTAATCTTCCCGTCCCCTCTTCCGCAAACTGAAACGAATTATTTCTATGTACTGCCTTCGTTCCTTTGCAATTTTTAGTTTTATATCGTCTTTTTGTAATTGCCTCATGAGAATAACAGCTTCTACATGTAGTTTTTGAAACTTTATACGAACGAAATATTTTCCTTAAACATATATTGGGCTTTGAGAAATTTCAAACTTTTCATTACAGCCCTTGAATCTTCCTTTCCCAAAAATTTTATTATCAAGTAGTACATTGTAGTACATCTAGTGCTTATAATTCAAAGGTTATAACTAAAAGACCACAATATATGCTACAAAAGAGGACTTTTAAAATAATTTACTGATGTTGCAGACAATAAGAATCTAAAAATGAAGTCAAATACTGATCAAAACAAAACAATGTTTCTTAAAAATTGAAGTCTTTTATGACATTTCATATTTAGAAAAATTATAGTAAATGCCAGTGTAAAATGTTTATTTAATTTACGATAGGCTCAATAACTTACTATAAACGATTAGCATTACTTCGGGGGATACATAATTGGACGATTCTATTTTTTATATATACCTCGAGATTTCTTCAGTTTTACTTAACTTTTTAAAAACCATTTTCAATTCTGAGGTTCTATCGAAATCCTCTAGTGCTCTTTTAATCTAAAGAAAAAAATGAATCTGGGACATGTTGCGATGCACCTCTTGTTACAAAGTACGTCGTAAAATTTATCAAGCGGAAGATTAAAAAACATTAATCTTTCTAGGACTTGAAAATAAATTTTTATGTTCTAAATAAAAGCCCTGAGAGCGCAAGCTAAAATAGAAGGAATATGACCCTTCAAAGCTATCTAGCATCCATCTCAACGGACATATCAGTTACTGAATGGGCAAAAAAAGAACATCTTCGCAAGGTGAACTGGGAAAGAAAACCACATTTTGTTAAAAACTCTTATGTGTTTCGTTCCATCAAATGAACAGACGATCAACATTTAACGATAATAAATATTTTTTGAAACAATGTATTTTACAAGTCATTAAACGAATCTCTTAACATATTTAAAGAACATTTTGAAAACAGCTGTCATAAAGATCCTTATTTCTGTAACAGTTATACCACAATTCTTTTCTTTTGAGAAAATATATTTAGAAATGTTTTGTTTTAACTTTGATATTTTAAAACCCCTATTTATTAATTTCATTTTTTCACAAAGCATACATTAACATTTGCATTACATCATGATAAACAGCATTAGTTTCGATCCTTTCAGTATTTATTTCGAATTTTTGAGCTTGTTTATGATTGCTTCGAGATGCACTTTTTACCATAGCATCGGAATAAAACTTATTTCATAAAGATATATATTTTTCTCTTAGAGAAGTGTTCACTCGATTTGGGGTTTGCCTTTGAGTAATCATTCCAAAAATTAAAAAGAAAATCAGTTTTGAAGGAATCAGTCGAAGTATTAGATAAATGTACTAACCAGAGCGTATACAATGCCCAAAAGAAAATTGTTAAAACTATCTGTAAAATATTTTTGAGCTAACAAAAATCATCCTTTTAACTCAGAAAGATTTTAGAAATTGATTTAAAATATTTTTCAACCTTATAAGCAAAAATAAAACTATTACAAAAGAAAACAATTTTCTTTACAAAAAAAAAGACCTCAATAGTTTTGCGCGCTGACTTTAAATCTTTGCATCTATGATACAATAAACTTATGTATCCAAAACTAAAGGTATTTCCTGTACCAAGTAAAATTTTATGTATCAACTGCACGCTCTTCACTGCTCAGGAAACAGATTCGTTCCCAAAAGAATCCTGCTAGTTCAGCCATAGCAACAAAAAAGTTCACATGCTTCAATCCAAATGTTTTGAGCTATCTGTAAAGAAACAAGATTTCACTGGCTTAAATTCTCAAATGTTTCTTCCAAACAGACGCATCAAATGCATTCTATCGTACCTCGAACACTTCACTAAAGAAAGCGATTTCCCTCCAAAAGAATCCTGCAACTTCATTCTAGTTCCACGTGCAAATACCAACAAAAGTAAAACCAGGGATCTTCTTCAGAGATTGGTATATTAGATTTTAATGCAGCGCTCTTCAGAAGAAACTGGTGGCACTTCAAACTGTTCTTTAAAAACCTAACGAAGAGGAAATTTAATTTTCCGAAATCGCCGCTTCCTTTCTTCATCCTCAACCAACTTACACACTAACTTTCAATGCCTTTTCTGTCCTCACTGCGCGTGTTTGTGTGTGTGTTGGGTTTCTTTTTATCCTGTACTTGAGGTGATCCTCGAGCTGGTTTCGGAATGAAAGGTTCGCCTCTTTAGAGGATAGAGTGGAAGAAAATGGTAGTATCCGGATGTAATGAATTCTCCTTTGTGTCAGTCTTTGTCATGACTCGGCGTTTGATGTGACCTACCTGGCAGAGAGAGTGAAAGGAAAACCGGTTGTGAGTTTCTAAAGGCAAATATTCTTCGAATCCGTTGCTTAGCGCCCGCTTTTGAAGACGAGTCCTTCAAAGTTTTTGATTAGATCCCTTTTGACTTCTTTTTTCTTGATACTCTTTCGTTTTTTATTCCTGGAAGAACATGAGTAGTTTTATAAAAAGTCACTATAGCTTCAACGAGTGGTGATTGAAAAGAAAATTGTGTAAAATTTGTGGTAGCTATTTAGAGAAAAAAATGTAGTAGCGATTCCTAAAATATTTAACTAATAATTGGACATAGTGATTTAAATTAACTACGAGGGTTGGAAAGAATTTTTTAAGAAATTCAGTTTTAGTTATATGACCTTAATCAGATTGAATCATTTCAAAAAGCGAAAGTTATCAACTTGAAACTGATTTGAAAAAAAAACTTATTTTCGCTTTATTTTATAGAAAACTTTAAGAATTTTAGCGTCGGATAAATGTATAGCATTATAAATGTCCTAATAAACATTTTTTAAATTTTAAACAACAATAAACAAAAACTTAATTTAATACATATATATTTCTATTCACACATAGAGCATTTGAATTTGGAATACCGACATTGTCTAACGATCAGAAAATAAATCTGGGAACTTGATGGTAGACTTTTGTCTACTTTACTTTAAAATTAAGTTCTTCCGTTGTCTTCTAAATTTGTAGCAATGTGCAAATTAAAAATACCCGTAACGATTGAATCTTTTAACTAAGTAAATAAGAAGACGGTAAGAGTTTCTATATAAAGAAAATTATTGTCTTCTTTATTGATGAAAAGATTAATTCTCTTCTCATAGTATTTCTGAAACCCCTGGAGAAATACTATAACTCAGGAACTTAAGGGATGAGTAAGAAAGAAAACGAATTCCTTTTCACAAGAAATATGACAAATCACTTTCAAAAGAATTTTCCAAAATTTTTATTCCACAATCAATCGTTTTAGCCATTTTAACTATCAATACAAAATCAATGTACAGCCTAACCAATGAAAAGAATGATTTAGGGCATAATTCGATAAGTATTTTGGGCTTCCATTGTCATAAATTCCCATGCTTTCATACTGAATAGTAAATTTCTTTTCTATTTGATAACATTACATTACAGTTATCCCCATTCGGAAAGCAATTGCTTACCACACTTCATCTATAAAATCCTAAATAAATTAATACTTATCTTCTGCACTTTTATATAATAAATTAGAAGTAAAAACAAACGAACGGGGCTGTGTTGGGACATAGCCGCTAGATGTAAGGCATAGAATACACACAGGTGAATGAGAGAGAATTTTTCATATTTCATTACAACAAACACAAATGCAACATTTCATAAGAACCATCATGTCTTAAATCAAATATCTACTATTCCAACATTTTGTAGGTTTTATAAAGCTCACAAATTAAATGACAAATTATATACCCTTTACTTTTTCCAAAACCTTAAATGAATTAATTACAAAACATTCTCAACATAGGGGAAAGTTGAACAAAACCGGGAAGGTGGATAAAACCAGGACCCGGCAGCTTTGGCTAGATTATTACTGTCATCTGTCGGATAATGCATGAAACTAGTTGCAGACAGCCATCATGTTATTTGGAGATGAATGAAAGGCAGTGTAGATTATGTGTTTGTCAATGCCAATGTTTTAAAAAATTCGAGTAGAAACGTTTCGATTTTTAATCCACCGATTTTACGCTGTAGTTTCTAATTGCTTGAAGATTTATTTTAGATAAGTACAACATCTGATAAAACCTCTTTCAGCTAGTATTTTAAATTACTGAACCACGTTTTGCATCATGTTTGAAATATGCTAAGCCTTCTTTTCTTATTAATGGCGTATTCGTTTAAAACCGGAACTTTCACAGTCAGGACAGCAATCAGACAGAATGGTGTAGGAATTGGAGCTTACAGAACTGTTTAAGATCCCTGAACAAAAAGCTGTTAAAACATGGAAGAAAAAGAAGTTCAGCATTAAAACAGACTCTTCGGCATCAGATGAAGACGACGTGAAATGTGACGAAGCCTATATATTTTGTAGTGAAATGCACGCCAGGTAAAAATCTCTGGAAGGTTGGATACAGTGTCTCAATAGTAAAGGACGAGCACATGAAGCCTATAGCAATGCAGAGGAGCATGCTTAAATTTTATTCGTGATTTCTGTTCTTAAAACTTTTTACAAATCTCATGAATTAATTTAATTTACCAAACGCATTAAATTCAAAATTACTTCCGTTCCCACGTATGTTCCTCAATGTAGGAAGGCCATTGTACTATTTTATTACTATAAATAAATATTTCAGCAGTAAAACAACGTTTTTTAATTATTCCCAAGAAAACCCTTTTTTTTCGACCAGGTCGTATAAAACCGGGTACTTGCATACTTCCAAAATATAATTTATTTATCCTCCAAAATATAAATCTTTCACATTAAAAAATATTTATTTTTGGAACTAAAGAACTCATTTATCATTTAAATAGAACTTGAAGCAATTTTATTCACGAAGGTGCTTAGGAAAAAGAATACATTTTGGGACCCGGTTTTGTCCAACTTTCCCCTATGAACTACTGGTATATGGTAAGATAATTATGATACAAATACCAGGATCAATATTTCGCACAATCGTCAAATCTATAGTAGTGTCACTCAATGTATTAGGCGATTAGATGAGTACGTAGTCTAAATTAAAGTGTTTTTCATAAAACTCAGAGCTTGTAAATGTAATCTAGCATCTACATTAAAGTCACCAGCAATTACAATCGGTACATCTGTATCGATTTCGATGTTGTCACTGATCAACTTAGTAGGTGAATATTTACACTTCGCACCTAACAATTCCATATCAGATACCGACACAATAAGATGAATGTAAACATTGCTAGTATAAATCTAACTACACCATTGTACAACACTTTAATCATACAAATGTCACCGATACCAGTGTCAATCATTTGTTTAGTTTGACCAGTATATCAATACAGTGTCGCATTAGTGTGGAGATTGTACATTTCTATAGATCGAAGTACTTGGTGCACTGGTATCATATATTCGACCACTTTGAAGGCGCGACGCCTCAAATTTCAAATTCTCCCGCCGAGCCCGTTGAGGCTCTGCATCGGACATTTGGTTCTTCTTGACTTCCCCATATTTCTCCCTGTTGACATTTTCTATTATTCTTATAGTGATTATCATGCATATGTTTGGTCATTTTGACATTTTTTGGCTGAATTTCCACATTTTGATCTTTGATATCTTAACAAGTATTACAGATTGTGAGGTTCTATTTATATTACTACTTAGGATAGTGATTCAATAAAATTAAATAAAGGACACCTCAAACGTCGTGATTGCACAAAGGAGGCCGGAACTAGACTAAATTAGTATACGCGGCAGCGTATATTTTCGTGACTCAATTTTGCGCTACGATTGCATTAGCTGATGACGTCGACACATTGTCAATGAGTATTTAGAACATGCTTTGTTTAATGTTTTATTGAACGTGATATCGTTCATCATCTGTATATATATATATATATATATATATATATATATATATATATATATATATATATATATATAGATAGATAGATATATGAAAATCACAAACTATACGTGGTACTCCGGTATCAAAAGGTAACACGTATTCTGCTTCCAAAGATGTACATCAAACCAAAGATGATTGATAGTAAGAAAATTGGTTCCAGATATACAGCATAGACCTACAACATAGAATAGACATACACCCATAGAACCAACAGCATAGACACGAATCAATGTATGAATGACTGTAAGTTCTTGTTTTCTTTTATTCCCAAAGCATGTCTATTGGCTTACTGAAGTTTATAGTTTAACAAAGTTGTCTTACGCTTACAGTACAGATCGTAATATAATTTTAGACTTATAAGTAATCATTACAGTCCGATGAATTAACAACTTTTCATATATCTCACGAACGATACACATATACTTTGTGTTGCAATTAACCTAACCATAATTTATCAAACTAATAGCTTCGAAGGAAATATGCGAGAACAGGACACAGAAAATGTGCCATGGCATGATACATGGATGATGACTTCAAATTCGCTGTTCGAAATACAATCCAACAATTATTATGTCACTTTCATATACTTTTGATTGCATTATAATATTAATTATACATAAGTTACAAGTACCCTTAATGTATCTAGAGCTGTTAAAAGGTTTCATCTTTTAATTATGCTCAGGTAAACATTATTGTTATAATTTTTCTCTTCTGAAACTTTATTTAAGCTCTTATTTATGAAGTATCTGAACTATGTTGACGATTGAAAGTTTGAAGCATAAAAGTCTTTTATTACTCAGAGTCAGTGGCACGGATTTTTCGAATACCTCTATGTTTTTTATTTCTCATTTTCCTTTCTTTTATTGTTTTGCACTATTCTTTAGAGCGCTTTTATTTCAGTTTATCATTTGTCTATTCCGCTACTTGAAAAGAAAAACGTTTCATTGTATGTAGTTTCTTTATCAGAAATGTGTGATTGGATAGTCAACCAGTTAATAGCATCAACAATGTACAATCAGTTGAGAACATTCACGATAGTAGATAAAATACTTTTCAAAGTATAAAGTCTTTACAAATTCGACGCTTTACTAATGCAGCTTTCTATCTACTTAAACTTTGCGGTCTCTTACGGTTCTTACTAACCAAAATCCCTAGCGATATTTACCGTTCAGATACTTTGCATTCAAATCAATTAGGCTTTGATTACAAGTTTCCTTTTTAAGTAATTAAACTAAGATGCTGAGTGAAAATACACCCACCGGGAGGTTGAACCATACGAAAGCCAATCTCAAATCAATATAGCTTTATTTCTTTGGCTGAAACGTTAAGCTCCAAGGACTTGTTTTAGACGGCGAAAGATAAACTTTCCAAAAGGAAATTAGTTCGTGCTCTGTGTGCTTTACTCAAGTGGGTTGTTGTTATAAGGCAGAATAAAAACATAGGATGCTAAGTGTTTGTGGGCTATTAGATGAGTGAACAGAGTATTAGTTGGTTTGGGAAATGCTGTGAATATCAAATAGCGCATCTTTTGCATTGGAAACTGACTTTTCTGAGAGGAATGAAACGAAAAGTAAAATTAGTCTTATCTATGAAAGTATGTATGGTACATTGACTATAGCGTATTCTTATTCTAACTTGAAATATTCTACTTCAGTTATCTACTAATGTTAGAGGAAAGTAAAAAAAGTAAAAAATATTTGTAAGCTTTTTAAAATCGATACTTATGTTGTTCTAAAAAAAACCAGTTGTAACATTAATTTAATAGTTTAAAATGCTCAATACATCATCATAAAATTGATTTTCCTTAAAGTTAATAGTAGTAAAATTAACTTTAATGTTAAAGTTAATAACAGTAAATAAAATTCAGTGTTACCAATATTGTTACGTATCTCTGTATCTCTATGAGTTATTACTCTTGATCTTATTCAGTCTAAATGAATAAATTTATTTATTTACATTATAAAAGATTTTCTCATGCAAAAAGTATATACTTTATCAATGTATTCTTCCTAATGCACTGATAAAGTATACACTTTATCATTAAGAATAATTAAGGATACTTAAGTAACAATACGTAATGAAGAATAATTATATATATATATATATATATATATATATATATATATATATATATATATATATATATATATATATATATATATATATATAAAATTCAGGATATACTGTTAAAGTGTACACTTTATCAGTGTATCCTTTTGATTACAATTTTAAACGTTTCTTACCAATAGTACAGGGTGTCCTAAAAATTCCCGTGCTAACGATTCGTGAATTTATTATACAAAAACAACAAACTTTAAAACAATTATTTTTATTCCAATGGTGAAAAGCACTTTTAACCTAACGTAGGGAGAAAACGTTAACTTACATTTACAATAAATGTTCAGAATTTCAGCTCTTTTCTTCGACGCAAAGCTGAAGTAGTTTGCTCATATTTTTAGAAACTCGTTTCAAGATGTTAAAAGTGACTTCTTGTATCCTTTGAGTAATGGCAATTTTCAGACCGCCTAATGTTTGAGGATTATTTTCAATAACTTTGTTCTTTAAATATCCCCCACATAAAAGAAGTCAGGATGCGCAGATCAGGGAACGGTGGCCAAAGGTTTCCTGAGATGAGTCGATCGCCAAAAAAAACTTGAAGCATGCTCATGGTTTCATAACTTGTATGGCAGGTTGCAACGTCTTGTTGGAACCAAGAGTCTCGTTTATTCACTTCTAATAATGTAATAAATTGTTGAATAAGTTGATATAGCGTATCTTTACTCGGTACTGCATCATTTGGATATTTATGTCGCCAAAATTCTTTACGTATTTTATATGATTTATATTCAAAATAGGCCTCAAACAGTTCAATTCTCTGAATGCGTGATAAATTCATCTTACAATGAAGAACAAAATGACGTGAAACTTTATTATGGTACGACTTGAGTGCGAATAAAATCAAACGATAAAAATTAAAGAGTCGATAAAACTATAAGCAGACGATAAAACTCAATAATTAAAAAAAACACGCGCAATAAATTTTGTTAAAGCTGGAGTACTGGAACTTTTAGGACCCTGTACTATTGAATTTTTACTACATCGTTCTCCACCTTGCATTATTTTAATTACAAATACTACTATAACGACTCTTCTGTTGAAACAACAACATATGCTTTCCCTCAATCTCATTTTGCTTGCATGAAAAAATCAAGTTTCGACTTGCCAATGGCGAAAGCTAAAGGTAATGTCTTTGAAAAACGCGTAAATGTGTACACTAGACAATTAATTTCTTAAAGCAATCAATAGACAAGGAAACTTTCTAATATATCATTCTGTACTTTAATTTAGTATGTCATGGATGTGTAAAATTACAAATAGGACACATCACATTATTATTTAATAAAAATTCGCCATTAATACCGCAATTATTCGTGGGTATAATTCCTTGTTTTATCTATTCAACATATTTATGATGTATAACTTTTAAACTACCGTTTTACTAACACTTACTTCAATTGCAATACTTAACCATCGACAGTGCTTGTTAAACATGCATTTAATATGGACTTGGACACTACCGTCTACTAATTTACCAACATTTCGCTTCGTGAGTGCTATACTGTGCTTTATCTCTAACTCACAGACTAACATTAATTGCAAACTGCCTACTACATAGTTGCTCATTTAAACGTATTCAAAGACATCACACAGATCAATTTATATTACATTAATGAATAACTATTCTAATGTCTATTCACGAGTCTTAATCATGTAGAGCATGGGTGTGCAATCTCTTATGTTCGTGCTTCACTGCTCTAATGATGTTTTGAAGTATTCAGATAATTTTTCTTTTATCCGGTTCGCGAGTTTCTTAAATCTTTAACATTTGGACGAGACAAAAAAATTATTTTAATTTCGTTTTTCGAAAAACGGGGAACTATCACCTTTTATTTGCTTCTGAATCTAACGCCTTTGACTGAAGTTAATTAATCATCAGAGTTCAACGACATATACTTCAAAATTTAAAGAATTCTGCTTTATTGGTTTCTACTAGAGCCTGGAGAATCGTATATTTAAAATTTTGATAACGACTGCTTTGAAAATGTTAAAGAATCGTTGTAAGCATATTTGCGTGTGAGCAAAGTTTTCAGTTACACAATGCATCCCATTTGAAGTTATTTTTTTTCCGTAGAATTATTATTCTTGTAAAGACGCACTTGAAATGTCTCATCTGCCTAAATTTCCGAACTACCGATCGCTTTCAATAATATTATCCGAACTTTCACCGTCCCAGTACTATTTTTCCGACCAATTATCAACAATATGCTGAATTTCTTTTTGTGTAAGATGCACAGGTTGTTTTTAAGTAAGTTTGTTGCCATTTTAGGCTCTCTGCCGAAATTCCCTACTTCAACTTAGACGATTTCATTCAACAAGAACGTTAACGCAAATGCTGTGAAGGGGTATAAAAGACCACGTGGGCAATGCAAACAGTGTAAAACACGAAATAGTTGTGGCAGCCAAACCAATCTTGGAATGTGGCTTCTATTGGACGTAGTAGGAAGGTATTGAATAGGACAGGGACCAATATTCACTTTAAGGGGTGGAAACGACCAGTCAAAAATGACTCGGGGTCTGTGAGACCCATGACAGCAGTTAAAGGTTAATATCTGGTCAGTCTTGCTAATGATGAGGTACCTCGTCGAGACAAACAGTAGAAAATGAAATGAATGCAGTTAATGCAACAAAAAAAGAAACGTATCATATTTATGTTGTATTAATAATTCTACCTAAATGATTATATATATACTATCTACCAACAAATAATTGGACACTCCTGCAAACGACCACATGTTTCTCCTGGTACGGCGGCACGACACCCTTGGTCGCACTTCCAGGTCGACTCAATTTCTAGATCTACTGCACCTTTTTGGATGACTATGCGCTTCTTACGTTGTGTCAGTTTTACTGGGTGGATCCATGTTACTTTCAGGATTACAATGCCAACTGTCATGTTGTCGGATCACCATGGCTTGGTATGACGATAATGATGTCCATCAAACGGACTAGCCTGCGCAGAGCCCTGATCTTAACCCAATCGAGCGTCTCTAGGACGATTTGGAGCGTCGACTGAAGGGGTGTCCTCCCCCGTCCGACATCCGTGATTCAACACCTGTCTTCTCCAAGCTAAGTGGCGGAACATACCGCAATGCCGTCGTACAACGACTGGTTGAGAGTATGCCCCGGAGGTTCGCAGCTGTACTAGCCGCTCGTGGTGGCTCCACCAACTATTGAAGGTGAATAAACTTCGTTTTCCTTTGCTATCAGAGGTGTCTAATTATTTGTTGGTAGATAGGTAGTTATCAGTTAGACGGAATTAGGTAGTTATCATTCCGCAATGCCGTCGTACAACGACTGGTTGAGAGTATGCCCCGGAGGTTCGAAGCTGTACTAGACGCTCGTGGTGGATCCACCAACTATTGAAGGTGAATAAACTTCGTTTTCCTTTGCTATCAGAGGTGTCTAATTATTTATTCGTAGATAGGTAGTTATCAGTTAGACGCAATTAGGTAGTTATCATACCGCAATGCCGTCGTACAACGACTGGTTGAGAGTATGCCCCGGAGGTTCGAAGCTGTACTAGACGCTCGTGGTGGCTCCACCAACTATTGAAGGTGAATAAACTTCGTTTTCCTTTGCTATCAGAGGTGTCTAATTATTTGTCCGTAGATAGGTAGTTATCAGTTAGACGGAATTAGGTAGTTATCATTCCGCAATGCCGTCGTACAACGACTGGTTGAGAGTATGCCCCGGAGGTTCGAAGCTGTACTAGACGCTCGTGGTGGATCCACCAACTATTGAAGGTGAATAAACTTCGTTTTCCTTTGCTATCAGAGGTGTCTAATTATTTATTCGTAGATAGGTAGTTATCAGTTAGACGCAATTAGGTAGTTATCATACCGCAATGCCGTCGTACAACGACTGGTTGAGAGTATGCCCCGGAGGTTCGAAGCTGTACTAGACGCTCGTGGTGGCTCCACCAACTATTGAAGGTGAATAAACTTCGTTTTCCTTTGCTATCAGAGGTGTCTAATTATTTGTCCGTAGATAGGTAGTTATCAGTTAGACGCAATTAGGTAGTTATCATACCGCAATGCCGTCGTACAACGACTGATTGAGAGTATGCCCCGGAGGTTCGAAGCTGTACTAGACGCTCGTGGTGGATCCACCAACTATTGAAGGTGAATAAACTTCGTTTTCCTTTGCTATCAGAGGTGTCTAATTATTTGTTCGTAGATAGGTAGTTATCAGTTAGACGCAATTAGGTAGTTATCATACCGCAATACCGTCGTACAACGACTGGTTGAGAGTATGCCCCGGAGGTTCGAAGCTGTACTAGACGCTCATGGTGGCTCCACCAACTATTGAAGGTGAATAAACTTCGTTTTCCTTTGCTATCAGAGGTGTCTAATTATTTGTTGGTAGATAGGTAGTTATCAGTTAGACGCAATTAGGTAGATATCATACCGCAATGCCGTCATACAACGACTGGTTGAGAGTATGCCCCGGAGGTTCGAAGCTGTACTAGACGCTCGTGGTGGTTCCACCAACTATTGAAGGTGAATAAACTTCGTTTTCCTTTGCTATCAGAGGTGGCTAATTATTTGTTGGTAGATAGGTAGTTATCAGTTAGACGCAATTAGGTAGTTATCATACTGCAATGCCGTCGTACAACGACTGGTTGAGAGTATGCCCTGGAGGTTCGCAGCTGAACTAGCCTCTCGTGGTGGCTCCACCAACTATTGAAGGTGAATAAACTTCGTTTTCCTTTGCTATCAGAGGTGTCTAATTATTTGTTGGTAGATAGGTAGTTGTCAGTTTCTTCCTCACATTTCTTTCTACTAGCGCTCGCATCTTTCTTTGAACTAAAAAACATTTCCCATTTTAGTCATAATCGAGCCACAACATTCATGAAGTTGTACAACCCAGATTAAAGGATTCTGGTTATAAATGAATCATCATAAAAAATAAATATTTAACCCGAAAGAAATTCTTCCCTCGAGTAAATTTATGGATTAAAATTTTTATTGAACCTTAACGCCCGTGGTAGGTAGTTGAACAAACAACTCACTGGAGCAACACATCGAGCAATTGGTCCGGGATTTATCCAAAAGGGAACCATCCATTAAACATCTAGGTGTATGGATGTAAACCTTAACCCTGCGGCGCTTTGATTTTATTCAATCGTCTCAAGGAATGGCTCTTTCGCCTGCATGTCCCGACACCCCACCCTTACCTAATTAACTAACTTGAGCGATAGAGCCTTGAGTGGCATTTACGACTGACGCTTTCCTGTCATAGTGTTGTGCGGAGTATCGTATCATTTAGCTCTAGAGAGATTTCACCGAAGCGACCTTCTGTCTTTCCCCCAAAACGTTCACACCCCACGGTCGACACAGTAGGATACCGAACAAAAGGAGAGATCCTCTAGAAGGTCAGTCGCTGAAAGCTCGTAAATGGTGATCGATGCAGCGATTCCTTAAAAGGAGGGTAGCATGCAACGTACACAGATGTATACCATGCCGCTGGTGTAAACGAAATTTTAGTGGTAACAATTCTTCATATGCCGCAGAGTAAAGGTTAAGTGGACTATTTATTCTGTTAGGTATACGATCTATATGAGAGGTACATTAAACACAAAGTGCGTAAAGTTATCTAACAGTATTAACGCATTAAACAAATATTTTCTTAAATATAAATACATCGAGGCACCTATTCTTAATTGTGAAACAAAGGCTCTATTTAATCCTCCATTATTATTCACGCAAAATGGTGAACATTAACTCACTTTTTGAATCATTACTCATTTGCTACCATGCACATCTCGAATAACAGAACTACCAACCTTGGCGCTTCCAAAGAGAGAGTTGACAAATATTTTCTTAAATGTAAATACATCGAGGCACTCATTCTTCATTGTGAATCAAATGCTCTATTTAATCCTCCACAACTACTCATTCAAAATAGTGGATAACTCACTTTTCGAATCATCATTACTCATTTGCTACCATGCACATCTCGAATAACAGAACTACCAACCTTGGTGCTTCCAAAGAGAGAGTTGACAAATATTTTCTTAAATGTAAATACATCGAGGCACTCATTCTTCATTGTGAATCAAATGCTCTACTTAATCCTCCACAACTATTCATTCAAAATAGTGGATAACTCACTTTTCGAATCATCATTACTCATTTGCTACCATGCACATCTCGAATAACAGAACTACCAACCTTGGTGCTTCCAAAGAGAGAGTTGACAAATATTTTCTTAAATGTAAATACATCGAGGCACTCATTCTTCATTGTGAATCAAATGCTCTACTTAATGCTCCACAACTATTCATTCAAAATAGTGGATAACTCACTTTTCGAATCATCATTACTCATTTGCTACCATGCACATCTCGAATAACAGAACTACCAACCTTGGTGCTTCCAAAGAGAGAGTTGACAAATATTTTCTTAAATGTAAATACATCGAGGCACTCATTCTTCATTGTGAATCAAATGCTCTATTTAATCCTCCACAACTATTCATTCAAAATAGTGGATAACTCACTTTTCGAATCATCATTACTCATTTGCTACCATGCACATCTCGAATAACAGAACTACCAACCTTGGTGCTTCCAAAGAGAGAGTTGACAAATATTTTCTTAAATGTAAATACATCGAGGCACTCATTCTTCATTGTGAATCAAATGCTCTATTTAATCCTCCACAACTATTCATTCAAAATAGTGGATAACTCACTTTTCGAATCAT